>JAJMBM010000134.1:0-31010 GCA_030565325.1 Insectozyma coleopterorum
TTTTTTTTTTTTTTTTTGTACAAATTTATACTCAATTTTTTTTTTTTTTAGTTTTAGAAAAACTTCTTCTTCTTTTTCTTCTTTTCTTTTACAACAAGTCATTTGGAATATGTCTGCTACAGAAGAATCAAAGTATTCTACAGAAGTTCTTTCCGAATTATTAAGCAAATTACAAGTTGCTGAAGACAAAGATGAAGCTGCTTCAAACATCTCTTCATTTTTGAATTCATCAATTGTTGAACACGATGTTCCAGTTGTTTTTTTTGAAGATTTGAGAAAACAAATTGCATCAAAAGATGCCAACACTTCATCTGCTGCTTTGGATGCTTATAAACATATTGCTTCATCCAATGGATTAACTCCATCTGTTGAACCATACATTGTTGACTTGGTCTCAGAAGTTGCCAACAAAGCTGGTGATAAAAACAAAGACATTCAAGCCGCTGCTGCTGATGGTTTGTTAGCCATTGCTGGTGCCATAACTCCAACTGCCGTCAAACAAATTTTACCAAAATTGATTGAAAACTTGAAGGAAACCAACAAATGGACCGAGAAAGTTGCCATTTTGGCTGCTATTTCACAATTGGTTGACACTGCTAAGGCTCAAATTGCTTTAAGAATGCCTGAATTAATTCCTGTTTTATCAGAAGCTATGTGGGATACCAAAAGAGAAGTTAAAGAAGCTGCCACTGCTACCATGACTAAATCAACTGAAACCATTGATAATAAAGATATTGAAAAATTCATTCCAAAATTAATTGAATGTATTGCTAAACCAACCGAAGTTCCAGAAACCGTTCATGTTTTAGGTGCTACTACATTTGTTTCCGAAGTTACCATGGCCACTTTATCAATCATGGCTCCATTATTATCAAGAGGTTTAGCTGAAAGAGATACTGCTATTAAACGTAAAGCTGCTGTTATTGTTGATAACATGTGTAAATTGGTTGATGATCCACAAGTTGTTGCTCCATTCTTGAGTACCTTATTACCAGCTTTAAAAGCCAACTTTGCTAACATGGCTGATCCAGAAGCTAGAGATGTTACTAACAGAGCTTTAAACACTTTAAGAAGAGTTGGTGCTGTTGGTGAAGGTGACGTTATTCCAGAAGTTTCAACTGCTGGTGATATTGAAGTTACTCTTGGTGAATTGAAAAACTTGTTGAAAGACCATACCATTGCTGACAGATTTAATGTTGCCTTAAACTATATTGCTGCTATTGCTGGTGATTTAGTTGATGAAAGAGAAATTCAACCAGAAGCTTGGTTATCAAACATTTTACCATTTGCCACCATCTTTTTACACGAACAAGAATCAAAAGATATCATTGAAGAATATAGAAAGAGAGCCATTGACAACATTCCACAACCACCATCATTTGAAGATGAAGAAGATGAAGGTGAAGATTTATGTAACTGTGAGTTCTCATTAGCTTATGGTGCTAAAATCTTGTTGAACAAGACTCAATTTAGATTGAAAAGAAACAGAAGATATGGTTTATGTGGTCCAAATGGTGCTGGTAAATCTACTTTGATGAGAGCTATTGCCAATGGTCAAGTTGAAGGTTTCCCAACCCAAGAAGAATGTAAAACTGTTTATGTTGAACATGATATTGATGGTACCGAAGCTGAAACTTCAGTTTTAGATTTCGTTATTACTGATGGTGAAGTTGGTTTAACCAAAGACGATGCTCATGCCAAATTGACCGAATTCGGTTTCAGTGAAGAGATGATCAACATGCCAATTCAATCATTATCAGGTGGTTGGAAAATGAAATTAGCTTTAGCTAGAGCTGTTTTAAAGAATGCTGATATCTTATTATTAGATGAACCAACCAATCATTTAGATACTGTTAATGTTGCATGGTTAGTCAACTATTTACAAACTTGTGGTATTACTTCAATTATTGTTTCCCATGATTCAGGTTTCTTGGATAATGTTTGTCAATACATTATTCATTATGAAGGTTTCAAATTAAGAAAATATAAAGGTAATTTATCAGAATTTGTTAAAAAATGTCCATCAGCTCAATCATATTATGAATTGGGAGCTTCAGATTTAGAATTCAAATTCCCAGAACCAGGTTTCTTGGAAGGTGTTAAAACCAAACAAAAGGCTATTGTTAAAGTTTCAAACATGACATTCCAATATCCAGGTACTTCAAAACCACAAATTCAAGATATTAATTTCCAATGTTCATTATCATCAAGAATTGCTGTTATTGGTCCAAATGGTGCTGGTAAATCCACTTTAATTAATGTTTTAACTGGTGAATTATTACCAACTGAAGGTGATGTTTACGTTCATGAAAATGCCCGTATTGCTTACATTAAACAACATGCTTTTGCCCATATTGATAATCATTTAGATAAAACTCCATCAGAATATATTCAATGGAGATTCCAAACTGGTGAAGATAGAGAAACCATGGATAGAGCATCTAGACAAATCAATGAAGAAGATGAACAAAATATGAACAAAATTTTCAAAGTTGAAGGTACACCAAGAAGAGTTGCTGGTATTCATGCTAGAAGAAAATTTAAAAATTCATATGAATATGAAATTTCATGGATGTTGGGTGAAAATGTTGGTATGAAATCAGAAAGATGGGTTCCAATGATGACAGTTGACAACACATGGTTACCAAGAGGTGAATTGATGGAAACCCATGCCAAATTAGTTGCTGAAGTTGATATGAAAGAAGCTTTAGCATCAGGACAATTTAGACCATTGACCAGAAAAGAAATTGAAGAACATTGTTCCATGTTGGGTCTTGAAGCCGAATTAGTTTCACATTCAAGAATCAGAGGTTTATCTGGTGGTCAAAAGGTTAAATTAGTTTTAGCTGCTTGTACATGGCAAAGACCACATTTAATTGTTTTGGATGAACCAACCAATTATTTAGATAGAGATTCATTGGGTGCTTTATCAAAAGCTTTGAAAGCTTTCGAAGGTGGTATTGTTATCATTACCCATTCAGCTGAATTCACCAAAGATTTAACCGAAGAAGTTTGGGCCGTCTTGGACGGTAGAATGACTCCTTCCGGTCACAACTGGGTCCAAGGTCAAGGTACTGGTCCAAGATTAGAAAATAAAGAAGATGAAGAAGATAGATTTGATGCTATGGGTAACAAAATCGCCGGTGGTAAAAAGAAGAAGAAGTTATCATCAGCTGAATTAAGAAAGAAAAAGAAGGAAAGAATGAAGAAAAAGAAAGAATTAGGTGATGCTTATGTCAGTGAAGACGATGAAGATTTCTAAAAAGGACCTTTTTTTTTTGTCTCTTTCCATAATCAATAAATCTATTTATCTGTTATAGAATTTTTGTATAGTTTTTTGATAAAATTAAATAAATAAAAGATATATATTTAAAAAAAAAAAGAGAGAAATTTCTCCTCTCTTTGCAACAAATGAAGATTGTTTTTATTTCACAATACATTATTTCAGCGGTTGCAATTTATACAAATTCTAATACTTTATTGACAAAGAATTTTAATGAAAATTGGAATCTATCATATGCGCCATATACTGTGTTATGTCCATCGACAAATCTAATTAGATTTGCAAATGATTCATTATGTAATGAAGAACAGGAATATATTAACAATAGGAATAAATTGACTGAAAAAGTTTTAAAAACAATCATCAAGATTCCCGAATTTGACATTGAACGCTTTTGGTTGAACAAAAATGCCAGTATCAAGATTGCAATTGCGTTATCTGGAGGTGGATACAGGAGTTATCTCACATCGTCGGGAATTTTATCTGCATTGGACGATAGAAATATTATTAGTTCTTCCTTAATGGGTATCTTACAATCCACAAGTTATATAGGTGGAATATCTGGTGGGTCATGGTTAGTTTTAAGTCAATTCATTAATGATTTCCAACCAATTTATAAATTGAAAAACAAAGATGGTTGGAATTTAAAAGACTCGTTATTGGAAGGTATACCTAATTTTGATCCACAAACAATGAATCAAAATCAAACTATGAAACAAAAAGAAAATATCTTCAAATGGTTATTTAAAGGAAATACAAAACACGATTCAATTGAGAAATTTAAAAGATGTATAGATTTTTATAAACAACTAATCATCGAAGTTAAAGATAAAAAGAAAGCCGGGTTTCATATTAGTCTCACGGATTATTGGGGCCGAGCGTTATCGAGAAGAATATTTAATTCATCAACTAGAATCCCAGGGGTCACATTCACAGCGGCAACGTTATATTTAAAAAGTTTTATCACATTTCAACAACCTTTCCCTATAATCGGCACAATTGAGAAAGATCCAAATACAAATTTAAATTCTCATGCATTTGAATTCACACCGTTTGAATTCGGAAGCTGGCATAATCATCTAAATGCATTCATACCTATAAAGTATCTTGGATCGAAATTGAATAATGGTAAATCAATTTATAAATCCAATTCGAACGAATCATTATCTTATTGTGTTTCTGGATTTGATAATATCGGGTTTATAGCAGGTACTTCATCATCATTGTTCAATCATGTATTTATTTATTTATATAAAGCTTTGGAATCTTTACCTCATGAATTTAAATTCTTAATTGAAAATGGACTAAAAATGTTTGGTTTGAGTAGTGAATGGAAATCTTTGAAACAACCACAATTCCATCCCGATTATGCATTATATTCACCAAATCCATTTTTCAATCTATCATCTACAAACTCGAGCAGCTTATTCGAGAATCAAGATTTGTATTTAGTAGATGGAGGTGATGATGGACAAAATATACCGTTTGGACCATTTTTAATCAAACCAAGAAATATTGATATTATATTAGCTTACGATATGAGTAATGAAATAAATAATTGGCCGAATGGAACTGTATTATTCAAAACTTTTGAAAAATATACCCAAAGTAATAATGAAATTCCTTATTTCAAAATAAACAATCAATTAAAATCAATTTTTCCAAATATTCCAACTCCAAATGATTTTGAAAATTTAAATATAAATTATCCACTCGTATTAGGCTGTGATGTAAATAAAGATTATCAAACTATACATACTACAAATGCAAGTGTTATTTATAACAACTATCTACCACCTTTAATTATATATACTCAGAATATAAATTATACATTTATGTCAAATACATCCACATTTAAATTAAGCTATACAAATGAAGAAATTGACGGTATGATTGATAATGGATGGAATTTAGCTACATTCATGAATAACAAAATTTACGGTAAATGTTTCTCATGCTTTATATTAAAACGACAATTTGATAAATTAAACTTCCCACCACCTAGATTTTGTCAAATTTGTTATCAATCATTTTGTTACGCCTGGTAGCTCGGAAAAACATTTGCAACAACACGTTAGTCAAAAAAAAAAAAAAAAAAAAAAGAGAGGAAAAGAATTCTTTGTTCATTATGGCTGGAGTTAGACAAATTAGAATTATAGGATTGACTATATTAGTATTATCATTGATATTTATATTACATAGAGCTGGATCTAGTGCAGCATCACTAGTTCATGCACAAGCATCAGATCAGGCACCAAATAAGAATAATCAAGAATTTCAACAACAAGAGTATAAACTTAAGAATAATAAAGGTGAAACAGTAGTAAGTAATAATATAGTAAATTCCAAAAATGACGAGAAAAAAGATGAAGAAATTAATAAATCAATATCGAAAGATAAATCAGGCGAAGAAGCCGATGCAAATGAAAACAGTGAAAAAGGTTCAACAAATAGAAAACATTCAACATCAGATACAAATGTAGATTATGATGCAGCAACGGATTTGATTAAAATCAGATCATTATCGCCAATGACTATATTTTCAAAGACTTATTGTCCATATTCAAAAAAATTAAAACAATTATTATTAAATAAATATTCAATTATGCCAGCGCCAAATGTGGTTGAATTGGACAAACATGAAAATGGTAAAGAATTGCAAGAGTATTTATTGGAGAAAACAGGCAGAGCCACCGTACCAAATGTTTTAATTGGCAATTCATTTGAAAGTAGAGGTGGATCAGATGATTTTGAACTTTATGAAAAAGATAATGAATTGATTTTGAAAATTGAAGAATGGGGTCAAAATAGAATAAAAGTTACCAAAAATGAAGCTCCATCAAATGCATAGATTAAAAGGTTTTTAGATAGTGACTAACGGGATAAAATACAATAAATTACCAATAGAGATATTAGAATAGACATTTCTGATTTTATCTTTTTTTTTTTTCTTTTTTTTACATTAAAATGTATATATATAATTTTACTATACAGATGAGCCGTTGTTGTTCTAGTTTTATTTTTTTTTTTTCCATTTTGGTTGATTTAGAATTTTGAGAATTTCTTTGCTTTTGAAGTTGAAGCAGCAACTTTTAAGACATTGAATCTAACAGTTTTTGATAATGGTCTACATTGACCAACGGTAACAACATCACCTTCTTCAACTCTGAAAGCTGGTGAAACGTGAGCAGCAACATTTTTATGTCTTTTTTCGTATCTGTTATATTTTGGAACGTAATGTAAGTAATCTCTTCTGATAATGATGGTTCTATGCATTTTAGTTGAAACAACAGTACCAGTTAAAATTTTACCTCTGATTGAAACTTGACCGACAAATGGACATTTTTTATCAATGTATGAACCTTCAATGGCGGTTTTTGGGGTTTTAAAACCTAAACCAACTTCTTTATACCATCTTTTGGTTTTTCTGTTAGCTTTAGCTTTTGGGTTGGTGAAAATATGTGGTTGCTAGAATTCACACAAGTTAGTATAACGAAACCTTTCAAAAAACATCCCAACTACTTTAAATACAATTGTTTAACTTATATTGATTAAATATTTCCAATCCTTTTTGTAATGAACGATATGTCTATAATTGCATAACAGTAGTGGTTTGATAGTGGTGGTGGTATTGTACAAACCTTTTGGAAAGCTCTTTCTGATTGAACAGTTAATTCAGTTGCCATTGTTGTATCTGTATAATATTAACTTTGGTAAAAGATTTCAAGTATGAAAAAAAAAAATTTGATAATTTAGATTTTGTTCAAGTGTGTGCGAACCTAGATGTTTTTTTTTTTTTTTTTCACTCTCTTCTAAACTATAATCTTTGTTAGGAAATGAGAGCGCGCGCCTGGTTAATACCAAACTGGCCTGAACCTCATACGAGACCACAAAAAGTGACAACGCGCGAAAAACAAACCTGTATATAATAAAAATCAATCTAGACCGAACCCTATCTCGACACACGTGATCCGAACAAGGACTTGTAATTTTTTATTTTTTGTTTATTGACACGGCAGCAACGAGTGACTTTTTAAATGTGGATAACCTTTGATCACACCTACAAGACAGTTGGAGATGAATCTTCAATCACTTCAAACGAAGGAATTAATGAAGGTAATTACGAAATGAAATTGTTTCGATTATCAATTATTACTCTTAATATATTAAAATGCTCTATAGATAAATCGGGTGTTATTATAATCTACTGAATGTTTAAATTGATCGGTTGCAAGTAATAAACTTGTGGATTGTATCAGTTCACTGTTTGTGGTTATTAATTAACCAAATTGAGCGAAACAACGCAGTGTATTAAATTTAAATACTGGAGACATATAAACAAAAAAAATAAATAAATAAATAAATAAATAAAGAAATAAAAACAATCTATTTCAAATACACCAAATTATATATATTCACCAAATGATAATTGACAACTATGAGTACAACAGCAGACAATACTACTGGTAATAATAATAATACCAACCTGAATAATAACAACGGTACAATGTATTCAACATCGTCAAAATATAATTTACCAAAATTTAATAACCCACCTACTTATCGTAACAATAGATACGTTTCTAATAATCTAGATCATCATACTTCATTGCCGTTTAACCGTACAATAAGTTCATCATCTTCAATTATAAGCACTCCCAGTAATAATATACGAAGATTTCAAAAACATCATCATCAATTGGAGAAAGAAAAGAAAGAGAAACATCCTCATAATAAAAAAGAAATCAATCGAACATCAAAGGGAAGATCCATAAAAACACGATTGTTAAATTTACACCAATCTCAAAAACAGCCAGTTGATAATATTAAATCACTACCTAATACAATTCTTCATACTAATGATATATCACTACTATATACAAATACAGATTCAAAGACAAAGATACGAAATAGTAATATTCAAACCTCGTCGATATATGATTATTCCATATTTACTTCACATAATACTAGCTTAGATGTCAAATCAGATCTACCTTGTATAAAAGAATCACTTATAAATGCATGGAAATCTGCCGAAGCAACAAGTTCAATAATCTTCAATAATGATTCAAGTGATGACGATGATGATGATGATGACACCCCGGAGGATGATTATCAAAACCCAATAAAGTTAATTTATAAATTAATGAATATAGATTCAAATAACACAATTGATGATATCACTAGATTATTAAATGAAGATGATAAAGAAATTAAAAGATTATTGAGCTTGGATGCAGACTTCAAAATTAAACAGCAAGACACAAAGACTAATTTAATCAAACAATATAGCTCAATAAATAATAACCTAAATGAAAATCAAGATGATAAATTATTTGATGATTTTGATTATGAAAAATTTAAGAAATTGACGTTTAAAAAAATGAACAAATTAATCATGACTCACATAAATAAATACGAAGATGAACAGACAAACAGTCTGTATTACCATGATGACGATTATGAAAATGAAACGTGTTTAAATAGTGAAGACTTGAGCAATATGGAATTTGATGAAGAATTGTTACAATTCACCTTAGCATATTTAAAACAAAAAGTCAAAGAAACATAATATAAGAATAGAAAGCTTAAGAAACCAGCTCTATAAGCAAAGAAAGATGTACCTACACGCAAATGTAATATCAATCTATAAACAATGTGCCCACCTGCAAAAATATCCAGCACCTGACATCCTGCAACCATCCATTACCATTAGCAAATAGCCTCACTGTATCCGAGCACCTCTTTATTGAGTCTTTAATCCGAGGTAAATGATTTTACTAATAACTTTTTATATTCACCTTCTAATGAGGGCATAAGCAAGTCTGATTGATTATGATATAATACCTTAAAAACGTTAGGAGTAAACATATATCAATTAATCGAAGCAACTATATCATTCAAATGTCGAATTACCAGTTTGGTTAGTATTTGTATTAGTGTAAATGTTTTGAATACCAGTTTGATTGCTCGGGATAAGTTATTGATAAAAACAGTGGCTAAATGAAGAACAAAAGAAAGATTCTTTTTTTAAATGGAAAGAATGTAGGTGTTTATATAGTTTATTCATTTCATGTGTTATTGATTGTTATTTTCATCTTATTTTATGAAATAAGAACACTTTTAGTAACCATTTTGACCACAAAATATTCCAGTGGCACTCTTCACAATTCACATGTAGTTGAAGCTTGTATGACATATCCCTTTATCAACCAATAAAGAAAACTCATGTGTATATTTGAATTACTAAGCGCGGAATAATAATTGATAATTTACAAAAAGAAAAAATAAACTGTGTAGCTTTTTAATTTAGCAAATATAAATTACATGTTTAATAAACAAATCTTACGAACTACAACTCAAAGATTACAATTATTAAATAAACAATTAACTAATCAATTTTCAACAATGGCTCCTATTCAACAACAAGTAAAACATTACGATTATTTAGTAATTGGTGGTGGATCTGGTGGTGTTGCAAGTGCAAGAAGAGCAGCAAAATATGGTGCAAAAGTTTTATTAATTGAATCAAATTTTAAAAAATTAGGTGGCACATGTGTCAATGTTGGTTGTGTTCCTAAAAAAGTTATGTGGTATGCAGCAGATATGGCACATAAAAAAGATTCAATGCATTCATACAATTTAGAATCAACAAATGAGTCTCATGTTAAATATGGAGACTTTAATTGGGGAAACTTTAAAGTCAAAAGAGATGCTTATGTTGCCAGATTGAATGGTATATATGAAAATAATTTAAAAAGAGAAAAAGTTGATTTTTTATATGGGTTTGGACAATTTTTAAATTCAAATGGTGATGTTGAAGTTACATTAAGTGGTGATCAAGAAATTCCATTTGTTGAAGAAAATAAAACTTTTAAAAAAGATGAAAAATTGGTCTTTTCAAGTGATAAAGTTTTAATTGCTACTGGAGGTACTGCTATAATTCCACCAAAAATTGAAGGATCAGAATTAGGTATTACTTCAAATGGGTTTTTTGAATTACAAAAACAACCTAGAACAGTTGCAGTTGTTGGTGCTGGCTATATAGGTGTTGAATTATCTGGTGTATTCAATGCTTTAGGTTCAGAAACACATTTTATAATCAGAGGTGATACCGTACTAAGACAATTTGATGAAACAATTCAAAACACAATAACCGAACATTATGAAAATAAATTGGGTATTAAATTTCATAAACAATCAACCGTTGAAAAATTGGTGAAAATTGGTGATAGAATTAAGGTTTACCTTTCAAATGGATCTACCATTGAAGTTGATGAATTTATATGGACAGTTGGTAGAAAATCATTAGTTAATATTGGTTTAGATAAAGTTAATATTGAAACAAATGATAAAAATCAAATAATTGCTGATGAATTTCAAGTTACCTCAAATCCAAAAATTTTTTCATTAGGTGATGTTGTTGGTAAAGTTGAATTGACACCGGTTGCAATTGCAGCAGGTAGAAAATTATCAAATAGATTATTTGGTGGTGAAGAATTTAAGAATGATAAATTAGATTATAGTAATATTCCATCAGCAATTTTTTCACATCCTGAATCTGGTTCAATTGGTTTATCGACAAAAGAAGCAATTGAAAAATATGGTAAAGATGATATTAAAATTTATAATTCTAAATTTACAGGAATGTATTATGCAATGATGGATGATGACAAATTAAAAAGTCCAACTGTTTATAGAATTATATGTCAAGGTAAGGATGAAAAAGTGGTTGGTTTACACATGGTTGGTGATGGTTCTGCTGAAATCTTGCAAGGATTTGGTGTTGCTGTTAAAATGGGAGCTACAAAGAAAGATTTTGATAGTTGTGTGGCAATCCATCCAACTTCAGCTGAAGAATTGGTGACAATGACATAAAAATATTATATATCTTATATTGAATCTATACATTTATTCTAAAAAAAAATTTAACTATTATTCCATCAAGTTATCTTTTGGTTCTTTTTGGAGGTGGGCCTCTAATTGGTGGTTTTGGTTTGTCTCCTGGTTTCATATTCAACAATGGTGCGAATCTCAAAGTATCAGGTATACTTATAAATCTAATCATAGAGCCTCGAACAAACACTTGATCCATATGTGTTGTATTACCAGTCAATCCTTTTGTCATTGTAACATCATACAATGATAAATTCATATTGTCTTCATTTTCTAATAATTTACCACGATAAGTATCTCCATTATTCAATTCAGCCGATATAATATGTCCTTGGGCTTCATTTAAAAGTCGTACTGGTATGCCTGGTGGTGACATTTTTCGTAAATATATGGGTAATGTATAGTAGTAGTGTGCAGAGTGTATTGATTAGATTGTTTTTTTCCATTGAATATAAATTTGTAAAAACATGCACGACTATATATGTGAAGGAGAAGAAGAAATGGCTGCAAAATATAAAAAAAAAAAAAGATAAACGTTATTTACAAAATTTTTAAAAGACAAAAGTATAGAATATCTTATTAAAAGTATGAGGTTTTATTAGGTTAAGATGATATACTAGTTGAAGCACTTTATTTTGTGTAATTTGGATTATTGGATGAGAAACTTATAACAAACAAAAAACATATTCTTAAATTCTTAAATTATTTGTAAACATGAACTATGGTATTATTCAATGACACAATATTTGAATTGCCATTTGTTTTACTGTTGCATTGGAATGTTTTATCGTAATGCTTGGGATAAAATGTTGTAATATGCTCAAATTCAAATCCTGCTATCTTCGAGAAGAGAACTTTAGCCATCCTCCTATAAGCTTTGATTTTTTGCGTGCTATTTGATCAAAATAATTAGTATTTTTCTATTTCTTTCATTGAAAAGCTTTTTAAACACATCAGATGGTGATATCTCTAATAATTGATGGTGGAGGTTAAATGGGCCATTTGAAGGGTATTCTGGCTTTGTTTCGTTGAAATTCCGACATTTTCTTAACCATTTCTCAATAATGTACTACTATATATAGGTTTACATAGTTAAAATGGCAATTGTTCTACACCTGCTATCTTCACGTAATTTTAGTAGCATGATCTAAATTAATTCTACGTTTTTTTTTTTTTGACACAGCCAATTTCAAATATTAATTTTACTCGATTAATTTAAAAAAAAATAGCCCATCTATGTTCTCTAATACTTTATCTTTTGAGTGTGTAATTTTTCTTCTTGAAAACTAATTATTTTAGATCTTGCTTTAGAAAATCCCGGATCAAGTTCTTGATGCTTTAGCAATTATTATTTACTATTGATGTTTTTTCTTGCTCTTTTGGGGGGATTCAGAGCTTTTATATTTTGTTTAAAATTTGTAAAAGTGCAAACCAAAGCTGTGTCAATCATGTTTGGTTTATTGTATTGCATATTTACCGCTATTTTTGAACTCTTTTGTAATTTCCATACGTTGATTATTTATTTTTCATCTTATAAACGTGAAATTACCTTTTTCATTGGATATCCCAATATACACACATTCACAAATTGCGCAATTTTCTCTTTAAACATTTCACACATTCACAAATTGCTCTAGTTTCTCTTTAAATATTTCATATATCCGATTTTCTAGGATGTGTGGTGCATACCAATTAGGCACTCCAGACCCACGAGATGCCGATTTAGGTCAATTAGACTAAATTTCGCAGTGGCAAAAATATGTTGATCGTTTTCTTTCTTAGTATATATTTCACGGCCTTAATTGGCAGTATCTCCGTCTTTCAGCGGCATTAAGGCTATATTGGATAAGTTGATGTAGTGAAGCCTAAAGTTGTTTGATTAATTTACCTCTTTTGGCTCTGCCTGCAAATCAACAAACTTTGATACTTTCACTTTTGTAACTTTGATTTATATTGTAGAGTCTGTTGCATTTGTATTGAATTGAGATGTTTGATAGAGTCTGTTGTTGCATTTGTATTGAATTGAGATGTTTCATAGTTGCACTTTGCTCGAATCAGCTGTTTGGTTAGTTGCTATTCTCCTAACCTGTCTAAAATTTGGAGGGCAAGGCTTTAATTCGCACACAAGCCTAGTCTTTGACAACAATGTTTATCGTAAGGTTAAAATAAACAGAGCCAAAATAGTTAACGTTAAAATATACTAATTTCTTGTGTGATTTCATCAACATAGTATAATTTTTGGACCTTCTCTGAATATTGTTCCCAATGGAAGCTTAAATCTAGATATCTGATTCGAATGAGAATAAAGAAGATTAAATGATTATATGTATTGGATATACATTTTTCCATATAAATGCAATAACGCATATTTAACTATAACTCTTCCACCTTACAATTTAACAATTTAAGCCATCGGATATTGCTTTAGAACTCTCGGCCCGTTGCATTCAATTTACAACATCTGCAAAAAACCGATAAATGCCAAGATCCAAACAGTTTGTAATTGATTATCTAAAAGATCTTATTTTTGTATTCCATCTTGGACTCTTGATTTGATAATTGGTTGGAAATATCGGGGGGGGGGGGGGGGAAAAGAAAAAAGCACAACTTTGTTTTAGGACAAACGTTGATATTCAATAGACGAGACCTTGATGATAGGCATGAACAGAAAACACTTTATCGAGAGTACGCTAGTGAGATAGTATTCGAGGTGGTATCCACTGTACAACCCATAACTAGTCATCACAAATGAATCAATTTGGATATATTACGATACTTGTCAAAGCTACAAGGATTAACTTTAATTGATATTTTAAATATCGACTAAATTATACGATAGAAGATTAATTTAAGTAATCATTTAGACTCTTTAGTTTCATTCTTTCTCAAATGCAGTTAGCCTGTTTAATATACAAGTAAGCTTCTTCGTGCGTTGATCACACCAAATACTAGCATCGAATACTTGTTTAGGTAATAAAATATAATTATATAAAGAAGAAAAAAAAAAAAAAAAAAAAAAAGACCAAAAAAATAGTTTCTAGAGATCACTATACATTTTTATGCCAATTCCTTCAACATTAACTGAGTTGCATCATACTATATTATTGTTTATTCCTGGGTCCTTGATTAACAGCTTTTAATATTTATCATTTATACAAACCGGTTATTTAAGTTTTTAATATTAATAATCACAACTTTTGTACTACTCTTCATTCATAAAGTCCCCCATATCTTCGGTAAGTCTAATTATTAAATGTTATTCTAACCTTCATTATTTATAACATTGATTTGTCACAGGTTGTTTCGAGTTATTATTTTCAGCAAATGAGCCCTATTGAATCAAAAGATATCAAACAAATTAAACCAAAACCAAAACGAAATAGAGTGCCCGTTTCGTGTTTATCTTGTAAGAAAAGAAAAGTCAAATGTGATAAGGGTAAACCATCGTGTGGCGGTTGTATTAGAAATGGTGTTGGCCATTTATGTCAATATATTGATCCGCCATGGTTAGACAAAGATCAACATCATTCTAATAACAATAATACATGCACACAAATGATTGTCACCACGCCTATTGAACAAACAGAGGAATATAAGTCACTCAAGACCAATAATGAAAATATAATAAGGAATCAAAGAAAAGAAATCGATGATCTAAAGAGACAACTACTGGTTATCCAACAATTGACACCAAAGGATTCATCGTTATCGAGTTTGGTTTTATGTAAGAAAATTACCGTTTTGAACAAGTTAAGTCCGCTACCTTTTAACAGGGAGAAAATTGAAGTTTTGAATGATTTTTCAATTATACCACTGACAATCACCACAAAGACTCATTATATAGATACTTATTCGTGGATAAATCTAGTTAAATTGGATCCTCAATTGACTACTTTATGGTTCAAGATAACAAATTTACAAAAAATTTATCACATGTATAAAATGAATATACTTAAGGATAATACAAATACAAAACAAAGTAATAAAAAAAATTTTAGAATTAACGAAGTTGATTTTACATATTCATTTAATTCATTAACTCCATCACCAAACCATACTCCCCTGCAATCATCGAAATGTCCAGTTATAGAATGTGATTTTAACTTCATGGTAGAAGAAACTATATCAAATACAACTAATTGCTCATTTAAAACTAATAATAGCAATGGTACCACCCCGAAAAATAATGATATTTCACAAATTTCACCCGATTATTCTTCTTCTTCTTGTTCGAATAATTCCACATTGATTCTACAAAATAAATTAATTAAATTATTTGAAGTCATTACAAATGTAACAAGAGGTCAGAAATTGAATTATAAACAAATATCTTTTCTATTGGATTATTATTTCCATTCAAATCTTGAATCTAAAAGAATATTAATTTTTTATAAAAATGAAATTCAAAACATTGTACATAAAGAAAATAATGAAATACAATTGAATTTACCCGAAGAAGATTTCCATGATTTGAAAATTCAAGGGATATATATTTCAATGTTGGCTATTATAGTTGAAGAAACTTTGGATTATCTTCGAAATTTGATTAGAAATGAAGAAGAAGATAATACGTCATATATAAGTGAACAATTTAAATCTCATTTCCCAAATGAAATGATTTATCTTAATCTTGGACCAAAACAAACAAATATATTATTTATGGTACAAGATATAATGATTAATTTTTTCAAATGTGAAACAAATATGTTATCAACAATTGCTATAATTGTGACATTATTAAATAAAGAAATCGATGAGTATAAAAAACCAGGCTCGAGTATAATTGATACAAAATCATCATTTACAATGTTATTTACAAATTTTTTAAATATGTTACTAAATAAAAACTCAATTGAAATTTGGAAAGATCCTGAATTAATTGATTTTAAAGAATTTTCTCCACATGAAAGAATTAAAAAGAGAAGCAAACATTTAAAATTACAATTTTGTAATCTATGGGCTGATATAGTTAGATTGATAAATCTAGTGACATTTAATTTAATTCCATTGATTGATCATGGTGAAAATTTAGATAGATCGCTTCGAAGATTATATCATAGAATACAAATTTCATATGCTTTACAATCGCATTTAAAATATCTCACAAGTATTGGTGAAACCCAATTGATTGTATCATTACATATTCAATACCTAATAGCAAGTATTTCATGTTCATTATGCCATGGTATTAAAAGTATAGAATTTCCAAACTTGATCGTTGACAATTTACGTACATTGATTAAACAATGTCAAACATGGATAAATGATGTTGGATTACAAAGAATGAATGAAAGTAGAAAAACAGAAGCATTAATAATTTTAAATTACTTGAAATATTTTATGACTTATATATTAATGTTACAAGCTGAAGAATCAATGGATATAGATTTATTACAAAGTATAATACCCGATATTTTTATAAAATTGGTACAATTTATTGATCAATTGAAAATCAGTGGACTTACAACAACCATTGATCAAAGTCAATATATTTTATTAGTCATAACTGAATTATTAACAAGATCGATTCAATTTGTCATAGGATTATTGATGCGATTAAAAGACGATCAAAATAATTTAATTAAACAAGGTAGTAAAAGAATAACCACAGAACATGGAACAATCGATGATTTAATGAATAAAATAATAAATATAATGTCACAGGCAATTGAAGGATTAACAAAAGTGGTGTTAAATAAGAATAAATTGAATAAATTGTCAAAATTGTGGAAGTTTTATCTAACTTTTCTTCAAAATTCAAAACAAATGAATTATGCAAAATTACATGCTGGTGTGCCCGAATTTCATAATGGTACAAATTCATGTCCAATATTGAATGAAAGTTCAAATACAAGTAGTACGTCTACAAGTTCGCCAATAAAGAAGGATTCTTCAAAATGTCCAATATCTCAAATCACAACTCCAATGGATGATGATGAATTTAAACCACAGACTAAAAAGGCGAAGAAATGTCCATTTGATCATTCATCTGTATTGAAACCTCATCATGTTTTCAATCCAATTGAATCCAATATCAGACAAGATTATAAAACTCATTCACCAAGTCCTCTTTCAATGGCAACTCCATTACAAACTGCAACATTACAAAATCAACCGATTAATATATCACCACCACCATCAAGTCAATTACAACCACCGCCACTACCACCACCACCTCAACAACAACAACAACAACAACAATTACAATCACAACAACTACAGGAAACACTTTCTATGTCAACTAGTAATACTATATCAAACGAATTAGAGTTTGATATATTAAATCAATTTCATGATTTTGATTTGAATTTTTTAAATAATGAGAATCTCTTTTTTAATGTCGAAAATATATAATTTATATATCTTTCAACCCTCTCTACAATATTTAATAACTTTTTCAGTATCATTTGAATCTCTTTTTGAATCTCACGATTATTTTTTTTTTTTTTTCGCAGTAAAAAAATATCTTCTGAAAATTAATTGCTAGAAAACACTTGATATTAGATATATTCTCATGATTAGACCATACGCAAGGTTGAATCGGTTTCATTTGCCTAGATTCAATCAACGATTTATAAAACCAAATAGACTATATACAACTACAACTATTCAAAGACAAACTAAATCAAAATATGCCAAATTGTTCAAATATGGGGTCGCTATTGGATTAGGTTCAACATTACTATACTACACAAATGACCAGTTTAAACATATTGTATTGACTATAGACAGAGTGAATACCGTTACTATTGCCATGGTTAGATGTTTTGCTTTATATAAAGACACCCTTGGGAAAGAATTTGTAAATGAAAAAACTCGACAAGAAGAATTGAGCAAAACTCACCAAAAAGCAGCAGATATAACTTTGAAAGCATTGGAGAAAAATGGTGGTGTTTATATTAAACTAGGCCAGCATATATCAGCACTAACGTATCTATTGCCAAGGGAATGGACGGAAACAATGATTCCATTACAAGATGAATGTCCAAGATCTTCCATGGACGAAATTAAAAAATTATTTGAAACTGATTTAGGGGTCGAATTAACAGATTTATTTTCAGAATTCGATCCAAATCCAGTGGGTGTTGCTTCACTTGCTCAAGTACACCTTGCGAAATTGAAATCAAATGGTGAAAAAGTAGCTGTAAAGATTCAACATCCAAGTCTCAAGGAATTTGTACCTTTAGATGTTAAATTAACTAGAATGGTTTTCGATCTAATGTATAAAGCATTTCCTGAATATCCTTTAACTTGGTTGGGCGATGAAATGCAAAATTCTATATTTGTCGAATTGGATTTCACAAAGGAAGCGGAAAATTCTATCAAAACAGCTCACTATTTTAAAAATTATCAAAAAGAAACAGCATTGAGAATACCAAAAATCCTCAAAGCAGAACCAAGAATATTAATCATGGAATATGTTTCGGGTGCAAGATTAGATGATTTGAATTATATGCACCGCTACCATATAGACACATCCGACGTATCATCGTGTTTATCGCATATTTTCAACAATATGATTTTTACACCAAATGTTGGGTTACATTGTGATCCGCATGGTGGGAATTTGGCAATTAGAGCTATTGAATCACTGAAAAATGGACATAATTTTGAAATTGTTTTATACGATCATGGTCTATATCGAAACATCCCAATTCAAATGAAACGTGATTATAGCAATTTTTGGTTGGCTGTTTTAGATAATGATGTACCAAAAATGAAAAAATATGCTGAAAAATTTGCTGGCATAAAAGGTGAACAAAAATTTCGTATATTTATGAGTGCAATTACTGGTAGATCACCCGAACATGCAATCAATTATAATATTAAAACTAGAAGATCCGAAAATGAAATTAATGAAATACAATCTTCATTGAATGACGAAAAGGGGATATTGGAAGATTTAATGGGGATTCTAAGCTCGATGCCTAGAATGGTTTTATTAATTTTGAAAACAAACGATTTAACTAGAAATCTTGATGAAAATTTAAAAAGTTCATTGGGTCCAGAACGTACATTTTTAATAATGGCAAATTATTGTGCAACTTGTGTTTATGATGAAAATAATGAAAATATAAATAAGAAATATAAAGGAGTTTCATGGTTATTGCATTTTATTTCAAATTGGTGGCATTATCAAAAACGATTAAGTCAATTATATATTTATGATTTATCTTTGATTTTCAAAAAATGGATAAATTGAAAATATAATAATCTTTTGTTATATAGTGGTATTGTTATTATTTTCATTTTTTATCTTATCTAATAAATTATTTATTCTTGGTCCCATCAATGGTTGACCCTTTTGATTTGATTGTTTAAATTGATCTTTTCTAATTTGTCGTTCTTTTTGTTTAACTTGTATTTTCTTCAATTTATCTTGAATTTTTTCAAGATTATATTTTCGTTTTTCTTCTTTTCTCTTTTTAGCAATAGCTGCTCTTTCTTGAAAATTTATTGGTTTCCTTTTGGACTCTGTTGGTGGTTGTGATTCGTCTTTATCATGTTCTTGATATCCTTCTTTTTTTAATAATTTGAAATAATTCTTTCTTATTCTAGCTCTATGAGTTAATGCTTGTTTGATCTCTCTTGATTTTTCTTCACGACGATTTAAATATTTCTTTGAATCTGAAGATACCATTATTGATTGTGATGAGATAGAAGATAAAGAAAAAAAAATAAAAATAAAAAAAAAAAAAAAATAACCATACAAAATTGAAATTCAATTGAACTCCAAAATATGGAATATGGTGATACTTGGTTGGTTTCAACAGTTATACTTGGTTGGCTTCAGGATTGTGCTTGATATCATCTAGTCGTACTCACTTTCAATGGAAATCACCACCTTTGACTACACTTCTGTTTGATACATTTGATGCCTTTGATACATTTGATGCCTTTGATACATTTGATGCCTTTGATGCTTTTGATGCCTTTGAACACTCCATAACCAGCATGGTATGGTTCAAGTGTGTGTTGTGTTTCTAATTGTGATTTTAATTGTTTTAAACACCACCAACCTGTATATAAAATTACTACCAGTGCACTCACTTTTTTGTTCTCATTGATTTTGTTCATTTTTGCCATCTAGCTTTTAACAAAATTACATTATGAATCACGATCCATACTATTGGGGACGTCCATCTGACGAAGTATATGGTCAATACAATTACAACATAGCCAATGCCAGAAACGTCGAATCGCAAACGACCAACAATGGTAATTTTCCTAAAATGAACACACAACAACCTATTATCACAGGTACTTCAGTTATATCATCGAAATTCAAAAACGGTATTATGATTGCCGCCGATAATGTAGGTTCATATGGTTCATTAATGCGTTTCAACAATTTAGAAAGATTAATCAAGGTTGGTTCGCAAACTGTTGTTGGTATAAGTGGAGATATTTCTGATTTGCAATACATTACTAGAATTTTAGAAGAATTGGAAATCGAACAAGAAGTTTACGATAATGACGGTGGTGATTTCTTAATTGCACCTAATGTCCATGAATATTTAAGTAGAGTGATGTACAATAGAAGGTCAAAGATGAATCCATTATGGAATTCAATTATAGTTGCTGGTTTCGATTCCGAAAAGAAGCCATTTTTAAGATATGTTGATTTATTGGGGGTCACATACCATGCATCAACCATAGCCACTGGGTTTGGATCACATTTGGCTATTCCTTTGTTAAGAAATTTGATTCCTGAAGATAAAGATTATATAAATGTAAATGAAGAACAAACCAAAAAAGTGATTGAGGATTCAATGAGAGTTTTATTTTATAGAGATGCAAGATCAGGCGAAGTATATTCATATGTAGTAATAAGATTGAATGAAGAAAGTGGTAAAATTGAATATGAATTTCATAAACAAACAAAAGTTGAAGATCAAAAATGGAGATTTGCTAAAGATATAAGAGGTTATGGTTCAACTCAAAAATAATAAATATATATAATAACGATATTAAATGTGTGTGTGTGTTTTTTTTTTTTTTTTAGTAAACAATTTCGGCACCACCGCTGATAATATCATCAATTTCTTGTTCTTTTATTACTTTATATCTGAATCTTTCGGGTAATTGACTTCTTAAGAAATATTCACCGCTTTGTGGTTCAATTGGGTTTGGATTGTGATATGTAGGAGTAGTAGATGATGGTGCTCCTTGACCGGGCATTAAACCTTTTGGAGCATATGGATGTGCATGAGCAGCATGTGGTTCTATAAAATGTTAGTACTAATGAATATGTGATGACATAGTGACATACTTGGTATTGGGTGTGGGCCTCCAACAAATTTAATAGATTGTACATGTTTTAATAGTCTGGTGAATGCTTTCATTGAGTAGTGGTTGATTTTTCAGTTTATTTTTTTTTTTTTTTTGATTGGTTGTGGAGAAAAATATATAACTTAGCAAATGAAACAAACAGTTGGTAAAGAAGTTGGAGATGTGAGGTTATAGTAGAATTTCAAAGTTGACTATGCGACTTATGAATGTGAAATTTTAAAGTTGATATGCTACCCTCTAATATATTTCTCTTTTTGCAACAATGGATTTATTAAATCTACCAAATCATTTAATTGCAAGAGTAATTTATGAACGATGGAAGTTGGATCGTGGATTTTGTAATATTCTACCATTGTTATATACATGTAGATATCTATATGAGACATTCAAATACATGTTATATACTTTAATCCCATATACAATTCATAATACCTCGACATTACAAAAATTATTAAACAAACAAATTCATTACAAAATTCATAGTTTGATAATAGTCTCTAATTCAAGAATTAGTATTATGAATCAAATGTGTCTGTTTCCAAACTTGACAAAGTTGACAACACTATTGAATTCAAACTCATTAAAATATATAAATGATTTACCTTCAACAATTGTAAATTTAAAAATCATCCTAAATGAGTATAATTTATTCACAAGAAGGATTCATTTAGATACAAATTTCAAGCTCAAGACATTGACATTTCATTGTAAATGTCATTTGAAACGGTCTTATATACCCATTAAATCTATAGATTTGAATTCAAATGAAGAAGAAAAACAATATAGTTGTAAATCACCAATTCAGACAATTCATCAATTTGTATCTTCTTTGATAGGATTAAATTTAAACACATTGATCAAATTAAATTTACAAATGATTAGTCTTACTCAGATTTACTACAATTTAAAACAATTCAATATTAAACCAATTGATTTGAATTTAAAAATAATTCATATCGATCAAACTACATTTTATCCAATTCCGTTTATATCTATATGGTTCAAAACATGCGATCAGATCAAGTATCACAATACATTTCTAAATTTTGTCATAATTTTTAAAAAAGATTTGATAAATTCAAATTCCATAATTGAAGAAAAATATTACTTGTGAGGAATTTTTTTTTTTTTTTTTTGAACAACATTAATTTTAAACAATGGATAAATTGTCAAGAACGATTCAACGATTTCAAGCTAAAATTGATTCGGGTTCATTTTATGAAGCTCATCAAACTTTAAGAACAATTACTAATAGATATGTCAAATCAAAACAATATAAAGAAGCAAGAGATTTATTATATCAAGGTACTATAATTTTAATAAATAATAAAGAATATGCATCAGCGTCGGATTTGATTAATTATTTAATCGATATTTATGAAGAAGAACAAGTTTCAATTGAAGATAAAGATTGTAAATTCAAATTAATCGAATTGATCGAAAAATTACCAAATGATGATCCTTCATTGAATGATTTAGCTAAAAATAGTATAACGTGGTCGACTAAAAATAATCAAATTTGTAACAAATTCGGTGATTCAGATTTACATCATTTATTTGGATCAAAATTTATAAAATTCTTACAACAAGATGATAATATTAATAATGAGGATAAAATTAAGTTTTTCGCAATTGCTGAATTACATTTGGTTTTGGGTACTTCACAATCTGTTCCTTTGTATGTGAATTATTTAATCGATTGTTCAAAAGTGAATTCAGATGTCGATCCAGGTGTGTTTTTATCCAGAGCTATTATAAATTATTCATACTTGAAAAATATCAAATTTATTAAAGATGCAAATGAATTATTCTTAAAATCAATTGATCAAGGATATGAAGAAATTAAAGATATTAAATACTTTGAACAATATCCATTATTAAATTTCTTACAATTGTTGGTGTTAACATTACAAGTTGAACCACAATCCAATGGTGCAAAATTTACAAAATTATATTCACAATATAAACCATTGCTTCAAAAATATGAAATTTTATCATCAATTGAATATTTGGGATCATTATATTTTAATTTAAAAATTGGTAATCAAAATCAACAAGGAAATATGTTGGCTAATTTCATGAGTGGGTTACTTAAATAAAATTAATAACTATCATCTGTGTTATCTTTCTTAATTGAACTTGAATTTAATGCATCGACCAATTCGATTCTTTTCAGTTTCATTAATTCATGTTTTGCTTCTTGATAAGTACACCATCTTCTTTGTCGCTTTTCCATTTCTGGCCATGTCGTATCTAATTGGTCCACTTGTAATTCAAAAAAATGAAATTCACTTTTCGGCGTAGCTATATCAGGATGAAATTCTCCTTTAATTATTGGAGCTTTTGCACCTCTTGAATCGAGTACAGTTGGTAATCTTTTTAATATCCTACCTTCAACACCAGCTTCTTCCCAAGTTTCCCTTATTGCGGTATCCATTTCAGTTTCATCTATTTCATTTCCACCTTTGGGTAAAATCCATCGATGTTTATGTTTTGAAGATGATATCATTATAATTTTATCTTTAGTATCATTTAGACAAATACATCCACATACTATTCTTGCGCCTGTTTCCTCGTTATATCGCTGATTGTCTCTACCGACTCTTGCTTCTGCCGATTTATCAAGTTTGCCACTTTGGTGTTGTTCGTGACTCATAGAAAATGTGGGGGGGAGTATCAAATAAAGTGTGTTGTAAAAAACCTGTGATTTTTCTGCCTGTTATAGAATTATATATATGCAGGAAGGTATTTTTCACAATTTCATGCCAATTTCAAAATTGTATAGAGAGACCAATGTGAGATGAACAAGCTTTGGTCTATTTGAATTGGTGGTTAACTTGTATATGAATAAACAATTGATAAACTGAGACTAAATCAACCAAAAGTATACTATTTGAATCAAACGAAGGGATTCACGCGTAAATGTGATAAAAAAAAAAATGACAAGTGGATCATTGATTTGAATTATACTATTCTCCATCCCTGTTTTTATACAATACAGTTGTTTTGTAATAGTCTAATTCTGTTTGAAAAATGATTAAATTCATATGACACGATTTGGAAAACTTTTTTTTTTTTTTTTTTTTTTTTTATAACGCGTTATCAAAGAACTGATTAATGAGTGATATAGAATCTGATATAGACAATTATCATGATACTGAAGAATTTGACGACTTTATAGAATATAGTGATAGCGAGTCACAACAACAACAACAACAACAGCAGCCGCAGCAGGCTCAACAAGATGTGGTAGGTGAAGAAAATCTTGAAGAGGATAGAATAAGACAATTGACAACCAGTTTAAAACCAAATGAAACTCAAACTCAAAAAGTACTACGGGCGCATATTTCAATTTTAGTTTCTGCTTTAGGTGGGCCTGATTATACTTCAAATATAACTCCTCCTCCGTATAAACTAGGTCATGATGCACTTGCGTGTTTGAAAGATTTAAAACGATGGATTAAGTCTGTTGATGAAAAGAGAAATAATTACCATGTTGCGTTGGCTTGCTTTGATACGAATTTAGTCACAAATGATTTAATTATAATTCTATGTCAATGGGATCAAGATATGATTAATAAAAAACAAATCAAGAATAAAACAACAACCGAAAAGATTATGTTATCTTGTTTGGAACTTTTAGTTTTATTAACTTGGCCAATTGAATTTAGTAATGAGTTATCAGAAGATCAAAAATTATTATATTCAAATATAAAAAAGGCACATTTGGTTTATAAAAAATATTTATTGACTTTTAATAATGGACAAGTTTTAAAAGCGTGTTTGAGATTGATTAAACCAATTATAATCAAGTCAAGATTGGACAGAGAGCCTAGGGATAATCAGATTTTAAAATTGGTATTATATTTATTTAGAAATATTCTTGCTATTGAACCTGCGAATATATCGATTTCAAGTAAATCAAATAAATCACTAGTTGCAAGTGCTGAATTGCCTTCAAATGTAAGTCATGATGATATATCGGTGAATAATGTATTGGCTGTGTTTAAAAAGAATAAAGTTTTGATGCTATTGCTTACAATTTCAAGTAATTTGGGTTCTGAGTTTGATAAAGATATATTTTCAGAAATTTGTTTGGAATGTGTTTATTTATTAATTAAAGAACTGGAATTGAAAGAGTTCAACAAGAATATTTCAATAGATAGTACTTGTCCATTACAACCAATTACAAGTACTGTAGGTATGCAATTACAAGATTTGTTAGATACAGAAACCAAGAAGAAACGAGTTCAAAAACAAAATATATCAACGAGACATGGAAGATTTGGCTCTTTGCTTTCAATTAGATCATCGGATGATGATGCTACTTCGTCTTATGTGATTTCAGGTCAAGAAGCATTATATACAACCGATTCATCATTAGATAAATTGGATAAATCTAAAAAATGGACAAATAGAAATTATTTTAAATATGATTCCGATGAATATGTTAAAAAGAGTTATCCGGTTTATTTAAATGTGATTGGTAGAGATATATTAAATGAATTTGTTGGACAATTTTTATCGAGTGGATCTTTTAATAATCTTATTGAATGTATGGGATCAAAATTGGCAAGTTCTTCTGAACTTAGTTTATTTGATGAATTATCAATGGCGAGTTATTTCTATACAATCTCATGGTTTTTGAAATATCTACGTGAATTGATTGAAAAAGATGATACTTTAGATTATGGATCGGTTGGGGGTGCATTGAGTGAAATCAATTTTATATTAATAATTTCATATTTTAGACAATCTTTTGAAAATAAAAGATGGAATTCATTACACGTTGCCATGCTTTGTTTTAGAGAATTATTACAGATTTCAAATTCTATATTTGGAAAGAAAAGAGATGATGATGAAACACAACATGAAATTGATCGAGAATTAGCAGAAGGAATTATTCGAAAATTATTTTCATTTAATGATTTTTTAAATATAATCATTCAAATTCCACAAAGTGCATCAAAACATTCACCTGAATATTTAAAAGTTTCAATATCGGTTGTACATATTTTATTAAAATCTTTTGAAACGTTTGCAAATGAAGATATTCAATTATATATACAAACAAAAAGAAGACGTAAGAAACGTATTAATGATTTAGATAGAGATACTGAAAATATGTTGAGAGATGTTATCGAAGGTTCCGATGATGAATTTGAAGAACAAATTAAACAAGTTACCCGAGAACGTAAAATGAACTATAAAGACACAGAATTGAGATTTTTCAATCAATCAATTGTAACTACATACATTGATTTCTTATCAAGATATCAAGATTTAACCGATAAAGAAATTAAAATGTGTATATCATATTTCCATAGAGTATTTGTTAAAAGAAAAGATTATTCTGGATTATTTAGATTAGATTTTATACAATTATTACAAAAATTGAGAAATTATTTACAAAGAGGTAGTAATTTAAGATTACAAGTTGAAGAATTTATTTATTATTTTAATAAAAAATTTAAATTAGCATTGGAAAGGTTTCCAAATCCTATTGAAATATTATTTCCAAGATTTGAAGATGTTGGATCTAAGATTTTTTTATCTACTGGTGAATTGTATGAAAAACCAGAAGTTGAAACAAGGGGTCCAAGATTAGCTAAAGATTTGGAATTCGTTAGAAATTTTGATTTAGATAATAGGATTAAAATTTTAATCACTCAATTACATGTACAACAAAAGCAATCATTAATAAATTGGTTGATTAAAGAATTAGATCGAATAATAAATTTAAAAAATATAGATTCAAAATCAATTTGTCAATTAAATCCAACAAAAGAATTTCAAAGATTGATTATAAATAATGGGTATATTCGATTATTATTAAAAATTATTGGATTTCAACAACTACCTTATACAATGGATGAAAATCCAGAATTAGGAAATGTCAATCCTCTTGAAAAATTGATTGAAATTTATGAATTGATTAAAAAATGGCATTCTAATCAACCTGTTTTATTTGAAGATGATAAAGAACCTTCTTATTTCTTGCGTACAAGAGAATCAAGATATGATGATGATGATGATGATGAAAATGATCAAGATTTCGAACAAGATTCGGCAATACCTGAAACTGATGATATGTCAAGAATTGAAATAACTAAATTAGATCAATTGGATGAATTAGAAAGACAATTGGCAATTTCTACACATAAAAATGGTGAAAAGGGTAGAGCGAAAAAGAAGAAGAAGAAGAAGAAAGATAAACAAAAACATTTAGGTGCAAAAATCATAAGAAGAAGATTTCCAAATTTAATTGAAGATGATTCGCAACAACCTATAAGATCATCAGAGTTTATTCATGAATCTGATGAAGAATCTGATGAAGAAAAGGATAAAGTGTTTTTTGAAAGAGAAGAGAGATTAAGAAAATTAATCAATGAATCTGGAGGAATTGTCAATGCTAACCAGTTGGCTGAATTTAGAAAAATTTGGTTAAAATTGGAAAATTCAACTAATCAAACAAAAGAATCTGTTGCTGATGCTATAAAAGAAGTTGCATTATATGCTCAAAATGAAGATCCAGAAAACACCATCGAAAATGACGAGCCGCGACGAAATGTTGATGATGTCCAGAATGAAGATTCTGATGATGAAACAGAAAACACCATTGAAAATGACGAGCCGCGACGAAATGTTGATGATGCCCAGAATGAAGATTCTGATGATGAAACAGAAAACACCATTGAAAATAATGAGCCACCATCAAGAAATGTTGATGATGTCCAGAATAAAGATTCTGATGATGAAGTTACTTTAAATACTCCAGAAATTAAAAGGAAAAAACACACCATTGAACATGATGAATTAACACCAAGAAAGAAACGAAATATAATTGATGATTCCCAACAAGATTCAAGTGATGATGAAGTTAATATTCCAAAACTTAACGAACCAACTACAAGAAAAAAACGAAATATAATTGATGATGATGATGATTAATCTACTACACAATGATTTCCATCTTTGTTACCTATTGACTCTCTAATTGTCATGAATGATGAAACGAACATGATTAAAACTCCAAACAATATACATAATATACACGGCACTGCCTTAAATATAATAAATCTTTTTTTCTCTTTTGGCATTGTGAAATTTGTTTCATTCCATGATAATTTAAAATAACATAATGGCGGTATAATATAAGCCATTAATGAAGCTGATGTGGCTCCTATCAATTCTAAAATCATACCTAAATTACAAGTAAATAATGAAACCGACATTGAACTAAATACAAGTATAGTTGTGATGAAAAAATGTTGCCTTGAACTTAAAGTTAAATCTGAAATACTTCCCCCAGTAGTAGTTGCTCTTTTAGCCAATATAATTTCTTTTATAACATCTCGAACTACAAAAATCTCTAATGGAAATGTTGTTAACATGTTTAAACCAAAACAAAATCTTGCTAAATTTATCCATCCATCATTACTTTTAAAATTATTCAATATATTCCCCTTGGTTATATCTCCAAAATTAATCAATCCATTTATTCCCATAATCATACAAAAAATCATAGATACACTACATGATATATGGGTTAATTTTGAAAATTTAGACATGGTGGCATTTTTCATCGATTGATAAATAAACATTGTATTATGATGACAAACCATCGCAAATGAAATAACACTTATGCCTTGAAAGATATCGATATTCACCGTCCATTCCTGAATTGTAAGTTGAGATCTTAAATTTTTTGCAACAAATGGTGCTCTGAAAATCGTAATGATAACAATTATTATCATTCCAATCAATGCAAATCCGGAAGCTTTTGCCAATTTTGAAATATCTTTATTCAAACTCAATGGAAATGATATACACGTTGTAAATAAAATAATTATTGTATTTCTATAAAACAACCACCCAATTATTTTATTATTTGAAATTGTTTCTGGAATAAATACTTTTAATACATGTGGTATAGTATCGCCTATAATCACACAAAATGCCATACACCCACCGTAAGCAAATGAACAAATTGAAAATAATAATATAATTTTTCCAGGTAGACCAAAACAATGATTTACCGTATCTTGATAAGATTTAGTTTGAGACAATATTGAATTCTTCACTATTAATCTTAATGTCCAATCTATTAGTACCGTCAACAATATCATCACTATTATACCTCCCACTAGTCCACTATTTCGAAATGCATATGGCTGCCCTATTATACCTGCTCCCAATATACTATTTGCCATATTCATAAATGCCATTTTCATATTTGAAGACCCTGTTTCTTCAACCTCCTGCGTCACCTCATAATCAAATGAATTAAGTGTTTGTAATTCAAATTCTTCATCTTCTTGATCATCTACTAATGTGTTTGCCGAAATACTATCATCTCTTTGAGGTAATGTACTATATTCTTTAGGTATCGACATTTAACTTTTTTTGTGTTTAGATCTGCAGAAAAAAAAAGAAAAGAAAAAATTAGAAAATTTTTATGTATATTACATGCATATGATAAGAGAAATCAAAATGGTAATTGATGTACCTGCGAAAATAACCGTTGAAGAAGCTTTATTGGCCAATTCAACTACATTTGGTTTACTACTTGTTTGTGGCTTGCTATTGACTAATTCAGCCAATGAACTTTGTGCTCCGATTGCATGTTGGACATTTTCTGATGCTTTTCTAATATTTGATTCAATAGATTCAGATTTAATTGGACTTAATTCACCCGTTTGAGTTGTTTTAATTTCTTGTGCTAATGACATTTGTTTATTTGCCACTGAGGTTTGTTTTTGAACAACTGATGATAATTGAGAAACATATGAATTTAAAGTTTTATTAGCATTTGATTCAACTGAAGATAAAGATGATAATTGTGATTCACAACTTTGGATAACAACGGTTTCAGTGGCTGTTATATAAACTGATTTAACTGAATTAATATCAGATTCACAGGATTGAATAACAGTGACAACTTTTGAAACTTGTTCATAAACACTTGATTGAACAGATTGACAACTTTCTTGCACAGTAACTAATTGACTAATTTGTGCTTCAATTGAATTAGTTGTTGAAGGAGAAGCAACTGAATCGGATACATTTGAAGAATTTGATAAGGTTGTTGAAGGAGAAGCAACTGAATCGGATACATTTGAAGAATTTGAACCTGCAACAGTATTAGATGAAGATATTAATGAACTGGCATCTGAAGCAACAGAATTAGATGAAGTTTCTAAGGCATCTGCACCAACAGATTGTGTTGATGTTGAACTTTCTAATGTATTTGATGACTCTGTTGATTTTTCACTAGACGTGGTTGATTCACTTGAAGTAGTCGAAGACAATGGAGCTAGAGCAGATTCAGCAGCTAACAATTTCTTATTTGTATCGTCAGAAATCCACCATTGTAATTTTTTATCAGTACAATACTTTTCGGCAACTGAAGTAGCACTTGTAACATCTTCACCTGTGCAACTGGTTGCAATACAATCACCAACAGCATCAACAACGGAAAGCATGAAACAATAACAATTTGGTGCATTGGCAGCACATTTCGTTTGGTTTGCAGTTT
>JAJMBM010000135.1:0-18422 GCA_030565325.1 Insectozyma coleopterorum
AGCCTTTGCTTTATTCAGTTATTAAAATTGTAAAGATCGAATTGATCTAGCTCTTAAAATAACTCTTCATTTTAAACGTAAATCTAAAATGGATTCTATTAACAGTAGTTCTTCATTAATAGTGACAGACACAATATCAGTCTTTCCAATACTCAGTAATCGTAATTACTTTCTCAATGGTCACCTTGGCAACCTGGAAACAGTATTTCCTTCTCCATAGTTACTTTCGTACTTTATGGAGGAGTACTTTTTTTCTGGCATGTTTTGCTTTGCAATGACTGATTGTTACCTTTAACAGCTCACATAGTTATCAAAAGTCTTGCGAGCTTGATGGTCTGATGTGTCTTCATTACCTCCCGTAATCATATCATTATGGGAATATTCTGGATACTTTCTTAAAGAAAAGTTTTAATTTATTTAACTCTTTTTTTTAGATTAAATTTCGAAAAGATAACTTCGCTAATAGAGATATCTACAAATGGTTTGACCATACTTAAAGTTGTATAGAAATAACTACAATAATTAATTTAACGTATTGAAAGGTATGGATTGTATTAATTGGAATTTATATTGTTATTTTATCTAATTAATATATACAGCATATTCATAATTGGATTTTATTTTAATTCATTTTCATTGAATACCATATTGAAATGATGTTTCTGTTCTTTCCAAAATCGATATTTATTAGAGTCATTGATTTTAAAATTTTCATCATATTTAATACCCAATTCATTTGATACTATTTCTTCATTTGTCAATCCATCTTTCGATTTAATTAATTTACTATAAAATGGGGAATTATTATTAAACCTTTTCAATCTAATTGTACTTTTCTCCATCCAATTTTCTTTTTTCAATGGATTATAAAATTTATCTAATCCAGTGAATGATTTTGCTAAATATGAAATAATCGGTTGTCTAATAATAGAAGATAAACCAGGTAATAAATATAATTCAGGCAATTCAGTATTTGATTTCACACCAGTTGGTTTTATATTTATATAACCAATATTTTCAAATACTAAATCAATAGAACCAAAAAAAGGGGGTATGATATATTTCTCCATTTGATCAATTGGAATGGATGTTAAGAAATTTTTTTGTAATGATGGAGGTATATCATCCTTGTCGACTAATTGAACTACTTTTTCAATATTTTTTAAAATGGATAAATTCAAATTTGTCACATTTCTAATTTGATACAATGAATCATTGGGTATTATTAGATATCCCAATCCTTGTAAATTCAAAACTTGTTTATTTTTAACTGTAAAATAATGAGATTTAAACATTCCATGTTTATAAGTTTCTTTACCTTTTATTATTTGATTTATAGTTTTACCATTTGAAAAATAATTGAAAAATTTTAATATATTTCTTGATTGAGTGTAAAACCCTGGAACATCAAAGATTGTTTTATCACCAAATTTAACGGGGATTATATCCCGAGTAAAGCCAGGTAAGTAACTAGTACCAGGACCTATTTTGTTATTAAAAGTTTCTATAAATTTTTTTCTATATTTTTGTTCAATTTGAAATGGAATTTTATACTTCTTTTTATCTTGTAATTGTTGATTTAATAATAATGACTTGATTAAAGTCGATTTACCACAATTTGTTGATCCAATAACATAGGATTGATCAGGGATCATTTTAAATACTTGTAATGTATTCCAATTTTTTTTCCCACTAGTTATAAATATATTATCTGAAGGGACATCATATTTCTTACCTAAATAATCTTGAATGAATTGGATAGTATACGATTCAAATGCACTATCTTTTTCAATTAAATTATCTGATTTAGTCATGATGAAAATAATTTCATTTGGGTTTCTATATTTGAAAATAGTCTCATTAATACCCATGGGGAAATCTAATGAGTTGAACAAGTATACAATTGGTGAATTTCTCGGAATAGATTTCATAATTGAGTCTAAATCATTAATTGGAAATTCTTCAAAAGTATTTAAATTAAATTTTGTATGATTTTGAATTTGTCTACATCGTATACATTCAATATTTTCTTCAAGTTCAGGTATATGGTAGATCTTTGCAACTTGATTCACTTCACTAGAAGAAGGATTGTTTTTATAATTGACCAATTCTTCATTAGATAATTTTGATTTATATTTTTCATAAATTAAGTCTTCGTGTGATTTCTTAATTGGTTTCAGATCATATTTAATGTAATATCCTGGTTTATTTGAATTTAAACTCTGTAGGACAATACCACAAGATCTACATTTTGGATCTTTATTATATAAATAGGATAAGGAAAGTGAATAGCGTCGTATTGAATATAATCGAACATATTTAGACAACATTAAAGGTTGGTTAACAAAAAAAAAAAATAGAGAAAAAATATGAGACTATATAAAAATACGACCATCGACCTATTTCGGAAACGCGGCTTAATTTGAGTGAGTTAGTAATCCATAAATTGATAGACGTTAAATGTAACATTCTATAATCAAATAAGTACATTGAGAATATCCGAATTTTAACCAACTTCCGCTTTGGCGAAATCAAGAGTATCTTCAAAGCAAATAAAAAATTGGGTAATCCTATTTCAAACAAGTGAAAAGGGACTAAGTTTAATATAGATAATTACATGTATAGAATTTAGTTCACTAACTAAATTCCTGAAAAGGGTTTTATTACTCATATTTACTTTGAATTCAAAAAAAAAAAAAAAAAAAAAAAAAAGATAGTTTGACATTAAGGTAAGATATTTACAATGAGCAGTAATATATATCACTGTGAAAGCTATTTAATGTTTTGGGTTAAGATATTTATATTTATCATTTTCCAGAGTTGTGGTGAATAACACCAAAAAAATGGGAAAATATTGAACCAGTATTCAATTCTACAGCACGTTTAAATATAACATGAACAAACAGGATATAGGCTTTAAATCGGTGTTGTTAGGTTTTGTTATATAGCCTTCAACGTAATATATATATATATATAGATTTTCTTAGTTCTATAACGTCACAAATGAGTCGTTTATCATCTGAGTCTTGGGTAATTAATATATAGTAACTTTTTTTTTTATTTTGCGGGAATAAATTTTAATGTCTATATTAAAAACTAGTTTTTTTTATCTTTATATTAGAACCATATATTTGTTGTTTATAATATATGACTCTATATAAGTTGATAATATAATCGTTGAACCTATAAGTAACACCAACCGTTTATTGTAGAAAATTGTTTACTTTTTTCTTCGTATTTATATATATCGTCATTTACTAATTTTTTTTGTAGTGATTATTCCCGCAAAAAAAAAACACTAAAAATTACCCAAGACTCAGATAACCCTCAATCGAGACGTTAGTGTTTATATTCAACAAAAGTATCAGGTACACCAACTTAAATTACTGAATTAGAGCACATAAAGAGAAATTAATCGGATTTTATTTTGTTGAAACGATGGTTGATTTAATAGAGAGTTATATAATACAAATTGACATTTCCAAAAAAATATAAATTGACCGAAAATTTTAAATAACATCAAGATGTTCAAATGAAGTATAATTAATTAGTTGCTGCTGCTGTTGTTGTTGCTGCTTCATATTCCGGAATTAATTCACTTCGTAAAGAATAACGTTTTAGTTAATGGATGAAAAGTTTTTATAAAAATTACTAAAATCAAATTTACGAATGCAAGAAAAAAAAAAAAAAAATAAAAATAAAAATAAAAAAAAAAATAAAAATAAAAAAAAAAAATAAAACCTTAATTTGTTAAGGTTACACATCATTAACAAGTAAAGAATGATAATAATCTGTTATATTAGATTGGTTTATTATGACTTGGGAATAGGCCGAGATCTTGAGTATCGTCTATTATACCCAGAAGTTCCGTTGTGATCCTTCTCATTATAATGCAAATTTGAATTCTCTCTTTCAAGAAGTTTATTAGAAGCGTTTTCGATTTCGATTTCGATTTCGATTTCGTATGTTATAATATATATTTTTTTTTGTCTCATGATACGTTGAAGTGTATGACACAAAACAAAAGTTTATAGACATTTAACTTAAATCTTTAAGCTTTTAAACTCAAGTTATCAACTTAATGCACTCCTTAAAAATAATAAGCAAAACAATCTAAATACAAAAAATGCTTATTTATTTAATGCAAACTGCTTGAAAACTAAGTTACGCAATTTAACATTCACCATTTAACATTCACTATTTTATAACATCTAACATTTCATGTCATTCAAATTTTTTTTGCTATATATATATATGTATGAAATTAGCAATTACATGGTATATGGATATTTATTATAAACTTTTAGATTATTTATAACAAATATATCCATGTAAAAGAAATTATTGAATTTGATAACTTGGCTGCTATTTCCTCACTTGTATGTGTCAAGTGGCAAATAAGGTCGTGGGCCTGCAGAATCTACACTTGTAAAGAGCTATAGCGAGCTCCTTTCTTCGGGAATATATCACTTGGCTATTTATATCATAAAGCATGTGAAAAAGATTTATTTATTCCCGAGGAGAAATAAAACAAAAACGGAGGGTTGCAAGTGGATCGTCAATGCATTACGTGGACAATTGTGTTTCATTTTTTTTTTCTTTTAATTTTTGTACTCTGATCTAAATTAATTTGCATTCCCTTAACGTCCATTATTATTGCATTCGGGCATATTTCCTGGAAACATGTGAAGAGATTACGCCTCGTTTATTCCCCAAAGTTAAAAAAATACGTTGCAATTCCAGGTTACAATATCAGGACTTCCTTCACTTCACAATATCATTTCACCTTTTTTATGTACGTCAAGCAGAATAACATTTTAAATGTGTGCTAGAATAATAAGTACTTATACATTTGAATAGTATGCCTCACATATAGACGGGTTAATTGAATAATTTCAATTTTTTTTTTGTTAACCATCATCATCATCATCATCATCATCAAGTTGTCAAAATTGATGAGATAATTAAATTGTAATTTAGTTTTAAATTTAGAAATTCTTATTGTTATATTATATTATTTTTAAACTTTAACATTATTCATTTGAATCAACGTTACATTAAATTAATACAATAAGGGGTTAGTTTTAAGAACTAACTACACTTCAGGCAAATTTATGATTGGGATAATGTAAAGATTTGCACACCCCTCTTAGATCTTTAACATAACATCGCACAAGTAATTTTATTTTATTTTATTTTTTTTATTTTTTTTTTTTTATTTTATTTTTTTTTTTTTAAATTTATGCTAACTGCAAATTTAAAATAAACGTTCTGGTTATGATAATAATTTATAAATCAACATCATTCCAAAAACTAACTAGTAATTTTTAACCGAGAGAACAGACTAAAACAAAAACAATAGTACAAAAAAATTAAATAAATAAAAAAAAAAAAAAAAAAACAGAACAGAACAGAACAGAACAGAAAAGAACAGAAAAGAACAGAGCAGAGCAGAGCAGAGCAGAACAGAAGAAAGCTTGCAATGAATGCATCATTGGTCATATATTGAATTTACTTTATTTTTTCTCAATTAAAACAACAAGATGATTATTGAAATGCAAAACGATGAGATGGAGAATTAGCAAAAACGAGATGGCAAAACAAGAAGTGAGAGCAATTTTTAGCTAGTTAGCTAGTTTGTTAATAAAATAAATATTATTCGTCATGTAATATTCAAAAGTAAAATGTAAATTTTTAGTTTTGAAATGCGGTTAATTGCAGTTTGAATATGTTGTTTATGTATAAGCTTTTTCAATTTTCAATTTTCAATTCTTTTTAAGTTTATCTCTTTTATTTTATATTGTATTTATCATATTACACCCATTTTATAATTTTAGTCTTTTGCTTATGGAAACATAACACATTATACATGTTATGCACAATGAACTAAATGCATGCTTTAGTTGTTTGTTTTTTACAGAGATTCATTTCTTCATTCATTCATTCATTCCCAATCATGATACGAAAATTTTTATTCGCAATAATATAACTAACTTAACCAGTGGGCCTTCCTAAGCCTATGATACTTTGCTTTTTTTTTTTATCCTACTATTATATACAATTAGACTCTTATTAATATTATATCTAATGTACAAATTTTTCTCTTCGTAATTGTTCTATATGTCCATCGTAAGTTTTTCAAAGCATGGGTATAGTAATAATAATATATTATAAAACCAACTGTATGCTTAGATTTATTGATTTAAAGTATGTGTGTTAGATTTGTGTTCCGTTCATCTTATTATTTTCATCAAATTGAAATTGTAATTTAATTTTGCTTCAACTTTGTTTAATATGTAACTTTTGTTAACTTATGTAATATGTACACCATATAAAAAACTATATAGTAATGTACGCAAAATGCTTAAAATTTGTTTTATAGTCAGTTATAATCAGTTTTAGTTATACTTTTAGTGTGTTGTTAATTGTTTAAAAGAAAATAAATGTTACTAATTTATATGCTGTACTGTTAATTAACCAAATGTGGTATATATATGTATTGCTACTTAAACTTGATTGAAATATTTATTATAATTTTATTAACCAATTGTGTATTTATTTTCCAAAATTCACCTGATAATGTACATATACATATACATATACATATACTTACTATATATAATTAATGTGCGGGCGGAGTTTGGATATGTACTTCGTAAATAGCAAGCTTTTGTTATTTACCTCTTCAGTACTATAGTTATATCAATGTGTGTTTGATCTTGATCAACTTTAAAGAAAAGAGTGAGAATGTGTAAACTTATTGCAAACCAAATTCTTGACAATTATAGTTTTTTTTTATTTTTAATTTTAATTTTATTTTTTTTTTTTTTTTTATTTTTTTATTTTTTTTTTTTTTTTTTTTTTTTTTTTTATTTACTGATTCTTACAACCACTTGTACCAACATTATTTTCTATCATCACATATATTTTTTTATCATCTACAATCAAGATTCATCGTTCAACTTACCATCGACCAATTTACAATTTATTCAAACAACAACTGATTTACTGATTTACTGATTTATCTTTGCTACCACTGTCTACATTTACTTACCATCATTTGATTTATCACAAACCAGCTCATCTTTTCATTATAATTTCTACATATAATGCCCAAAAGATCTAATCCCTCGACTCAGTCGTCCCCTTCATCCACCAAGAAACAACACCACCAAGCACAACAAGCACAACAAGCACAAGCACAACAACAACAGCAACACATTTTAAGTCCTTATGATTTAGCAGCTACTGAAACTTGGATTAAATGTGGTGAATGTGCTACGACTCTAGGTTTAATCATTCCCGCGATAAAGTCGTTTGAAAATGCAGTCAATCGAGATCCTTCAAATTCGATCGCTTTATGTGGTTTAAGTTCTAGTTTACGATCAAATGATATCAACTTGAATGAAACGATTGGCTCACAATCATCTATCGAAAAATTAAATAAATCATTAGAAATATATCCTAATTTATCTAAAAATCCCCAAATCTTTAAAGAGTTGAGTGAATGTTATTTATTAATTGGGTTAAATGACCAAGCTCATCAACTGATTCAAATGGCAATCCAATTATCTCCACAAGATCCAAGTTTATGGCTATTAAGTGCACAAACTTTAATTAGAATAGGTGCTAAAAATCACGCAGCCGGTAGTTTAACCCATAGTTTATCGTTATTACCAGAAGATAAAAATCAATTCAATGTACAAGATATTGAAACTGCAAGAGCTGCCCATGCGGAGTTAGCTGCCATTGCTGCTGCCGATGGAAATATAGACATATCGATAAAAGAATTAAGTTTGACTTTAAGCTTACCCCCTCCGCCATTATCTAGAATTGATGAACATATAGCTTTATGGTGTGCATTATCAACAGCAAAGGAAAGAGCGAATGATATACAAGGTGCAATTAATGCATGCGAAGATGCCGAATTAGCTGTTGGTAAATCCGATAGAATTATAATGACTCATGCTTATTTATTATTATTAGTTGATCCAATAAATAATGCAAATTATGCAATAAAGTTATTAGAAAACATTATAAACCTATTTGATGAAAATAATACTAATCAACAACAACAACAACAACAACAACAACAACAACAAGAAGATTTCTTACCTTGGTATTTATTAGGTAGAGCTTATTCATTTATCGACCAACCTAGATTAGCTTATAATTCGTATCAAGTAGCTTTAAGATGTGCACCAAATTCTCCAATAACATGGTTAGCAGTGGGAAAATTATACTTGGAACTCAAACAATTACCCGATGCTTTGGCTGCTTATAGCCAAGCATTACGATTACAAATGGAGGATAATTCTCCAGGAACAGCAACTTGTTGGGATGGCTTGGCGTGTGTTTACGAAAGATGCGAGGATCATTTATTAGATGCTTCTGATGCTTGTCAAAGAGCAAGTACATGTTTCAAAGCAATTGGAGATTTGAAAAACTCAATATATTTTGAACAAAGAGCTGAACAATTGATTAAAGCTTCCAAAAATGAAGGAGCAAAACCAGAGTTAAGAAACCCACCAGATGTACCAAGTTTCCTATTAAGAGATTTGGTTGCGTTAGCTCCAAATGAAAGAATAAGTTATACTCAATCACAACTGAAACCTTCACAACAACAACAACAACAGCAACAGACTCCCTCACAACAAACAGCAAGAAATAGTCCTCGAGTAGCAATGATCAACCAAACTCCTCAACAACAACCACAACCCCAATCTCAATTTCAACAACAACAACAACAACAACCATATGTATATCCAACATTTAATAAAATTGTCGATCAAAAATCTCCAAGACAACAATTACCTCAATTACCAACATCACAATTCCAACCACAATGGTCTCCGCAACAACAACAACCACCACCATTAGCACAACCACACAATTTACCCCCACAACAACAACAACAACAACAAGCACAACAACAATTTTATTATCACCCAGTTCCTATTCCTCCACCACCACCCCCATCTCAACTTCCACCTCATCGCTCACCTCCACAATCAAATTCAAATGGATCTGCTTACCCGTTGGGCCCAGGGGGTCCTCCCCAGTACTCCTATGGCCAATACATTCCAATACCCGGTGGTGTACAGAATCAATATTCATCACCAAATTGGAGAAGGTGAAAACAAAAAAAAAAAAACATTAAAAAAAATAAAAAAAATTTTAATATAGAAATTGTAAATGAATATATTTTAATGAAACCTTACATACTTTTTCATATATGGTTTATGAAATCTTTCCAATTACCTTTTGTAAACTTTAAATCATACTTATCATTAAATTGATCAATTTTAGTTCCTTCTATCACATATGGATATTTACAATTCAACAAAGGTAGTAAATCGATCAAACTGTCACCTATATACATGACATCATCATATTTCTTAATAATCTCCAATTTATCATTGGATGTTCTTATCTCTTTACCTATCCATTTACCAGTAGTGAACCCATCTTTAAATTCCAATTCATTAGTTATAATTTGAATATTTTTGATTCCATTCATTTCAAGAATTTTCTCGATTATAATACTCGTCCAATTTACACTTAGTATAATGAATGGAATATTTAATCTTTGACATTTTTTAATAAATTCAATAACACCAGGTCTTAATTGGATTAAATGGGCTTGGTTTTCGAATCTAAGCTTATTCAATCCTTTAAATATGTTAAACTGTTGTAATTTCCCAATTGAACTATTCTCAATTGGCGTCATACCCTTTTGAAAACGAATTTCATCACTTAAATTCATCCTTGGACCAAATTCTTGTGAATATTTATTATAATGATTCATATAAACATCTGTGAAATATTTAAATTTAGGTAATAAATTTGGATTTGAAATATAAGGTACTTGAGCTACATATTCAATTGTATCTTTTAAAGTTATAGTTTCATCCCAATCACTAATTATATATTTTGGTTTAATTCGCATCATGGATAAAATGAAAAAAAAAAAAAAAAAAAACACTATAGTAGCTTTATATACCACTTGCATTTCTATCAAACTCAGTTGAACAATTTATGAATATATAGAAAGATTTTATAGATCGAAGTCTATTTTTTTCAAACTTTTGATGAATGGAATCGCAGACACAATGAAGTACATAAATTTAATATAAATTTGCAACATTTCTGTATATATACACTGTAAAGAATTCTATTCACTCCTCCTCGACAATATAGAAATGTTGGAATTTGGTGATTTTGAAAAATTTTTTTTTTTTTTTTTTTTTTTAACTATTGAAATGTCAGACGATAAGGTAGAATTTGGTCAATTAGGTAATGTGCCCCAAAATGTCCCATCTGATACTACTCAACAAGAATATAATGATTTAGAAAAAAAAGTCAAACAGGGTTTTGGTAAATTTGGTGAAATGTCAAATGAACAAAAAGAAAACTTTTTACAAAACGGACTTGGTAAATTAGGCAAAATGTCCGAGGAAGAAAAGAACGAGTTTTTAAAAAACGGACTTGGTAAATATGGTAAACTTTCAACTGAACAAAAAGAAGAGTTTTTAAAGAAGGGATTTGGTAAATTTGAAGGTCAAAAATGAATGAAATATAAGTCGTAATTGTAATGGTAATTGTGATTGTGGGATTTGAATTGTATTTTTAGTTGTTACCCGTATTTGGTTATTTTCTTGATAAATAATAATTGCGTGTGAATCAACGAGAAATATTATAATATACTAACTCTTTTTATCGATTATCAATTACTTCGAAACATGTCAGAAACCGATAAAACTACTAAGGATAATACCAATCAAGCTTCTAGTAATGATCCAAAATTGAATCAACAAGATTTAGATCAAATTAAGAATGTCGCTACTAAAATTTTGAATCCAAATGGCGACCATCCATTAATGAATGAATATATTCAATCCACATTCTCCTACATTGGCCAAGCAATGTATAAAATGCAAACTACAACTGATAGAGAGGCAACCGCCAAAGAAATAGCTGACGATTTAACCAATAAATTTGAAACTTGGGTTAAAAATAGAGAACAAAATAAGAAAACCGACAATGATGATGATGATGATGATAACAAGAACATCACAAATGTCGAAGAAAAAGAATGATTAATGTATACAATCTTTATATCTATTACAAGTAATCAAAGTTTATAACAGACTCAAACCATGTATATCTCTTTTATATAGCAAAATTTAATAAAAACATTTATAAATGATGATCATAAATGCTGTAATCGATCCATAATGAATCTTAATCTTGCAAATAACTTGTTGTTTCTACAAAAAAAAAGTCAATGAATAAACGTTGTATATATATTTCTATTTAAGAATGATTGATAAATTTTTCATTTTTTTCAACTTTTTTCTTTTTTCCTTCATCGCATTTAAATAATCCAAATAATGAGTTCAATACCAGCTTGGAAAAAATTAGGTTTATCCGTAAATCAAGAAAATATAGAAGATGACTCGTTTCAAAGAATAGAGAATCCAGATTTAACAAACAAACAAATTAAAAAATTAACTAATAAAAAGAGAAAAATTCAAGATGATATAAATAAAACTAAGAATAAGAAACCACCAAAAAGACAAAAATTACCAAAAAATGAAAGAAAACCACCTCCTATACCCGACCAATTAACTTATTTAAAACAATTTGAAACCGATAAATCTAATTGGAAATTCAATAAACTGAAACAAAATTGGATATTGAAAAATATTAAAAGTATACCCAAAGAGTACGAACCTGCTTTAATTTTATACATGGAAAGTTTACAAGGAGGACTGAGAGATAGAATGGTAATGGAATTAAAAGGTATAATTAAGAAATGGAATGAGAAATATGAAGAAGCAGAAAGAAAGATCGAACAAGAATTAGAAAAGAAAGAAGAAGAAGAAGAAGAAGAAGAAGAAGAGGAAGAAGAAAAAGATAAAGAGAACAAAGAAGAAAATAAAACTAATGATAGTAATGATGTTGATTTGGACTATGCTCTGAGATGTCAAGCTATACTTCAAACTATGATAGACGATGAAATAGAAGTTAAGGGCAAGTAAAATAGCGCACATGGTAGCACACAATAAAATATATTATAATTTTGAAAATGGCAACCACTTTTTTTTTTCTTCTAACTTCTTTTTAACCATATAATTTCCTAATCATGAATTTCAATTCTTTTAAAGATCGGGCAATGGATGTTGATCCAGATATAAGGTTCATGGCATTGGAAGATTTGAAAAAGTATTTAACATCTGATTCAAACTCAAAGAATCTAGACTCATTATTGAATTCAATTTTCCCACTCGTATTGAATATGTTGGATGATCAAAATCCAGAAGTACAAAATCAAGCAATCAACTCGTTTGAACCAATGGTTAGGTATTTAAATAATGACACTTTGTTAAGATTAATCAAGAAGTTATTTACATTAGTTTTGCAATCAACCAAAGAATCTAGTTTTACTATCTCAATTCCAAATATGGCTTTACGAAGTTTATTTGCTCAATCTAATTCTAAAGATAATTCAACATTTGTGAGTGATAAATTATCGAATTCAAATTATAAATTTGATAAAAAATTGTCAAGGTTAATTTTGGATTATTTATTACCCCAATTTTATGAAAATCAAATAAGTATAGATATAATTGAATTATTGATTGATATCATAACTGAAATTGGATATGTTTTAAAACAAAATGAATTATTACAATTGGCAATTTATTTAATTAAGATATCATTTGAAAAATCAGGTATAATTGGTAAAAAATCAATAGTTGCTTTAGAAAAAGTGATTAATTTAATAAATGATTCAAAATTGATTGATGAAATTTTAATTGAAATTAAAAATTGTTATTATGATTTATCAAAATTAGATAATAAACAAGTTATCATATTTCAATTGTATTCAGTAATATTGAAAAGAGGATTACAACCAAGTGACATTAGTGAAATTCATAAACAAATTTTGAAAATTTTATCTACAAATATTACCAAATACGATGAAGATTTAGATTTCGATTATTTAGTAATGTTGAATTCATTAAAAGATGAAGCATTTACTACTTTAATTGATTTATCTTCAAATTTTTTACCAATTGATTTGAAAAATTGGGCTATTGAAATTGGTAAAGTATATTTAAATTATAATCCATTTGATAATAATGATGAATTTGAAGATGAAGAAGATGATATAGAATTTAGTGATGATGATGATGATGATGTACTAGAAGGAAATGATAATGACGACGGATCATGGAAATTACGAGCAAAATCAGCAATGTTATTACGAACAATAGTTTATAAATTTCCTGATACTTTGGAACAAATATGTAAATTGTTAATAAAATTTCCATTTAAAGATTCAAATAATCAAGTTGTTAATGAGTCTATTAGAACTGCAATTACAATCATTAATTCAACTTCTCCAAGGGATGCCAATACAATTCAAATGATTTATCCATTGATTAAACAATGTTTATCAACAGTTGAAGAAGACCAATTGCCGATATTTCTCAAGTTGATTGAAAGTTTAAACAGATTTGATAACATATCGTTAATTACCACCGTTTTTGAAACTTTTGAAACAAGAAATATATCAACTAATACATTAGAATATTTACAATTTTATCAAAGTATATTAAAATTTCATAATTCATTACCATTGAATGTAATTTCTTGGATGTCTAAAGATTTTAAAATTAATTTAAATGATAAATCATATAATATTATAATTGAAACTATAAAATGTTTAAATTTATTCTTTAACCAAGAACATTTGGTAAATTTGAATGATTTATTTGATCAATTAATATTAATAGTTGAAAATAGTAAGAAATATCCAAGTGATTTAGTTAGAATGGCAATTATTTCACTAGGACAAGCTAATATAAGTGATAATGAAAAAATTCTTGATAATGAAAAAATTCTTGATGCTTTTAAAATTTCAATTTCTTATGAAGGTACCAATAAAACAACAATTGATGTATTAATAACCATGAAATTTCCAAAAGATTATTCATTATATTTATTAGAAAAACTCGAATCATTAATATTATCATCCAATGAACCAACTTGTAAATCTTCATTAATATTAACTAACAAAATCATTCAATCATTGCCTCCATCAAATTACAATATAATTACAAAATTATTACAATTATTATCAGTAACTAATAATTCCAATTATAAATATATTTTTGAAATTTTCAATCATTTAGCCGGACAATATGATCAAACTTTATTATTTCAAATTATAATTAAATTACTTAATGATTCAAAAATTGATGAAGAAGAAAATGATGAATTTTTTAAATTATTAATTAAATTATTTAAATTAAATCCAAATTTATATAATGAATTAAAGCCATTATTGAATTTAAATTTATCAATTAATGCTAAAATTTTAGCAATTTGTTGTATTGAAAATAAATTGGATAATGAAATTACTAAAGCGAGAACTGAATTTCAAAATTATTATCAAAATGATATAAATGATACAAAATTTGCTTATAATCTTTTATTTCTTGGTTATATTGGAAGTGAAGTTGAAATTCAAGAATTAAAAGATATTGGTTTATTAATTGGGTTATTAAAGAATCCAAATTTTACTCAAACTTCAAATGTTGAAGCTTGTTCAACTGCATTGGGTTTAATTACCAAAAAACATGTTGAATCATCGAATATCATTCTTGATGAATATAAATCAAGTATTGATTCTTCAATTAGAAGTGCATTAATTAATTCATTAATTATAGCGAGTGATTCATTCAATAATCAACAAAAGAAATACGTGTGGGATATTGTATTCAATTTACCATTAAAATTTGAACAATCATTAATTTCAGAATTGAGAAAATCTGGTGAGTTATTAGGTAAAATTATTACATCATTTGATGATTTAAAACATACAAATGATTTAAAAAATATTTATTTAACGTTAATAATTACAAAATCTTTAGTTAATGATTTAGAAAGTACAAGAAATAATGATACTTTATTAATCAAATTAATTAAATTATCAATTGATTGGTTAGATATTGTTAATATTGATATTAGACAAATTATAGTTGGAAATTTATTAACTGCATTACATCAAAAGCAAACGATTATATTGCCAAATTTAACAAATTTAATAATATTACCTAAAATTTTTTTAAATTTAAAATCTGAAGAAGCGTTTAAAAAAGTTATTACAATGGGTCCTTATAAATATATATTGGATCAAGGTTTAGAAGTTCGAAAATTATGTTATGAGTTTATATATTCGATAATATCATTAGATGAACAAACTTTAATAAATTATAATATCAATATTACATCAATTGTTAGTCAAATAATCGAGAATGGATTAATTGATAAAGAAAGTGATATAATTGTATTATCATGTATAAATTTAAATAATTTTATTGAATTACATCAAGATCAATCTATTTTATTATTCAATAATGAAGATATATTAAATAATTTAATAAGTTATTTGAAAATTCAATTGAATAAAAAATTATCACTCAAAGCTTCAACCCAAGATACCGATGCACATCAAGAAAGAATTAAATCGATTATAAAGTTGAGTAAAAAAATGAATTTATTAGTTGATGATAAAAGAATTTGGTTGGATTATTATAATTGGCTAAAAGATGATTTTACAATTTATTATAATTCTATTGATATTTAAATAAATAATTATTAATAGCTTGTAATGTAGATCTACTTGGATTACATTTATGAATAATAGATGAAATTTTTGCTAAATGTTGTTTAATCAAGTCCTTTGATATAGATATATTTGAATCTCTTTGCCAATTTATATTGAAATGTAGACATAATAAGATTAAAGCAATTGCAACACTTAAATCAGTACCCGATTCACATAAAACCATACATGGGAAAGTAATATTTGGTATTAACTCCCCAAGTATATATCTTAGTTTATTTGAACCTTTTTTATTACACGATATTGAATATTGAAATATTATTACTTGTTTTTTTGGTGGTGGTGGTATATTTGTGACGGTATAATGTTCACTAAATACAACCATACAACAGTTTTGATATGGTATATCATTTTGAATTTTTCCAATTGAAATTCCAGTATGTTCTAACCATGTGGGGTTAAATGCAATTATAGATTTGGGGATGTTAGATTGTATTTTATCTATCAATTCTTGTTCGTTCATTTCTATAAATCTTCCATTTATTACACTAGGCACCAAGTTCCAAAAAATATCATAGTCTAATTTCAAACCAGATGGAATCCATAATTCATGATCATCTGCAGCTCCCTGTATATAAGTAAAGGATGGATTATTGATAGTTGACGCAGAAACCAAACAGATTTTATAAACATCGTCGTTTAAAAATTCAAGATCAGACCCGGGATAATACCATATCGGTACAATTGGTTTATCCAATTTGTAATCATCTTTGAATAAGTGCAACTTTTCAACTTCATTTATAAATGTAGGTAATAATTTTTTGATTGAATTTTGTTCAGACGGGGGTATGAACGACGGTAGTCTCAACCAATCATCCCCCACCTCATGGTCGAACAAAATACTATTCACAACGGCACACCATATGGGTATAGTCTTAGATAAGGCATCGGGCATAGGTTTACCCTTTCTTGTAGAATCAACAATGATCAACCCTTTGTGTTTCTGGATCAATGGAATCAAATTCAAATTCAATCTTCTTTTCGAAAATGTCCATACATTAGTGTGACCGTCGGTAGATTTAAAATAACAAGTGTCTAATCGTTCATCTGGAGGGATATACCATAGTCCACATCGTTCATTTGGAACAATTGGATAACCCAATATCTCCACAATGGATTTGATATAATAATAATCGTATAGGATTGAGTTCAATCTATTTTTCAAAGAATATTGTGATTTCCGAATTGATTTATTAATTTCATTCAAATCATTATTGACATTGAAAATTGGTTTTGACATCGAACCAATCAAAAATTAAGCAACCAAAAAAAAAAAAAAAAAATAAAAGAAAAGAAAAATACAAGTTTTTTCACGACCCCAGATAAATTTTTAATAATTTCTTTCTTCAACTATTATTCAATGTTAAGACTTACTACAAAGAATACAGCTAATATAATGAGACAATTTTCATCCACCGCAACTGCATTAAAAGGTACAAGAATTGAAACGGATGCATTTGGTGAAATCGAAGTTCCAAATGATAAATATTATGGGGCACAAACCGCTAGATCAAAGATAAATTTCCAAATCGGGGTGCCAACTTCTGTTATGCCAACACCAGTAATCAGAGCTTTTGGTGTGTTGAAAAAAAGTGCTGCTATAGTTAATGAAGAGTTTGGAACTTTGGATCCAAAAATATCAAAAGCCATCCAACAAGCTGCTACTGAAGTTAGTGAAGGTAAATTAGATGACCATTTCCCATTAGTTGTTTTCCAAACTGGATCAGGCACTCAATCTAATATGAATGCCAATGAAGTTATTTCAAATAGAGCTATTGAAATTTTAGGCGGTAAATTAGGTTCAAAAACTCCTGTACATCCAAATGATCATTGTAATATGTCACAATCTTCAAATGATACTTTCCCCACCGTAATGCACATTGCAGCAGTCACGGAAATCAATCATTCCTTAATTCCCGCATTGACTAAATTAAGAGATGCAATTGAAAGTAAATCTGAAGAATTTAAAGATATTATTAAAATTGGTAGAACTCATTTACAAGATGCAACTCCTTTAACTTTAGGACAAGAGTTTTCAGGCTATGCACAACAAATCACCAATGGTATTGAAAGAGTCGAAAAAACATTACCTAATTTATTAAATTTAGCACAAGGTGGTACTGCTGTCGGTACTGGATTAAACACTAGAAAAGGATGGGATGTTAAAATCGCTCAACAAGTTTCACAATTGACTGGATTCAATTTCAAAACAGCACCAAATAAATTCGAAGCATTAGCTGCTCATGATGCAATAGTTGAATCTTCGGGTGCATTGAACACCATTGCTGCATCCTTGTTTAAGATCGCCAATGATATTAGATACTTGGGCTCTGGTCCAAGATGTGGTTATGGAGAATTAGAATTACCTTCAAATGAACCAGGATCTTCAATTATGCCAGGTAAAGTCAATCCAACACAATGTGAAGCATTAACAATGGTTGCATGTCAAGTATTTGGTAATAATTCAGCTATAACTTTTGCAGGAGCCTCTGGACAATTTGAATTAAATGTCTTTAAACCAGTCATGATTGCTAATTTATTATCATCAATTAGATTGGTTTCAGACGCTGCTAACTCATTTAGAGTACATTGCGTCGAAGGTATCAAAGCAAATAGAGACAAAATTAATAAATTATTACACGAATCATTAATGTTGGTCACTGCTTTAAATCCAAAAATCGGTTACGATAAAGCTTCAAAAGTTGCCAAAAATGCCCATGCT
>JAJMBM010000135.1:18522-30738 GCA_030565325.1 Insectozyma coleopterorum
TTTTTTTTTTTTTTTTTTTTTTTTTTTTTTTTTTTTTTTTTTTTTTTTTTTTTTTTTTTTTTTTTTTTTTTTCTACACAGATCAATTTTATAAATTTTAAAGATATTGTCAGAAATATCGATGATAGATCATAAGAATACGTCGGTAGTCAATAATGTTAAACCTCAAGAAAAGCCAAAACCTTATATAGGTTATTCACGAAATCGTCCAGTTGATCCAAAAGTCGCTAAATTGAAACAATTACGTCAGGAGGAGAAATTGAAGAAACTAAATGAACAAAGGGCTAAAAAGGGATTGAAACCTGTATTTTCATTAACTCAACAAAACGATAAATCAAAAGCAACAAAATCTATCGCAACTAGAGCGAAAAAGGAAATAAAATCAACAATTCCAATAGCTCAATACCAACCACAACAACAACAACAACAAGCAAAGAAGAAAATGAGTTTTAACGAATTGATGAAGAAAGCTTCAACTATAGATAATTCGAAATTAAAAGTTAGCATTCCTCATAAAAAAAGTCAAACTCCAGAAACTAAACAACGATCAAAAACTCCAACGGATACAAAAGCAAAGTCTATATCTCCAAATGTTAAGAATGAAGTTTCAAAACCAATCATTGCACAACCATTGCCTATTAGACAACCGAGCGCTAAAGTACAAGAAATGTTAAAGAAAAAGAAGAAAGTTAATACGTCGTACGATGAAGAAGATGCCTATGATTCCTTTGTTGAAGATGACGAAGAGGTTTATGAAGGGTATAATAAAGATGAAATATGGGCTATGTTTAACAAAGGCAAGAAAAGATCTCATTATAACGATGATTACGATTCCGATGACATGGAAGCCACTGGTGGCGATATTTTCGATGAAGAACTTCAATCAAGACGTATTGCACAATTGGAAGATCAAAAAGAATTGGAACGTGAAAGGAAATTAGCCGAATTAAAGAAACAAAGAAAAAAACAAAGAATATAGATATATATATATATAACGATTGAATGAATTAAATTATAATGTTTTTAATTCGTGTGAAGTTGGCCAATCCCAGTCATTTCTCAGTTTAACCATTTGATGATGTTTAATAAGTCTCTCAGCAATCTGTCTTGGAAATCCTTTTAATAAAGTAATCAATAATTTTTTGCTCGGTTTGTAATTTAAATTTACCCACCATTTAACCAATTTCGATAATTCTGATATATATTCATACTTGATTAATAAATGAATATACTGTTGCCATAGTGATTCCAGTGGTGAAATCCCATAAGAATTTTCATCTTGTTTAACGTTTTGTTTGAATTCATAAATTGCAATTTGCGAAATAAAATGGTCATCGAATAAAATTCGACCATGTTTGTAAGCAACCTTTAACAAAATTGATAAAATAAAGGAATTTGGGGATAAATTCCTATTCAATAATTCTTTCCCATACAATTTAAACACCTTGATTGGATCTTTCGATTCAATATTCATTAATAATCCAATATGATGAACAGATTTAATAGGTAATGTATCATATAACTGTTTAACATATTGTGAATACGTGATGGTGTCCTTATTTATATCTTTATCCCATATAAAATTTATCAGCGGTATTACCTCATCTTTAGCTATTAATTGTAAAAATTTAGTCATTAATATTTTTTCAAATTTGGCACCAACTAATTGAGAAATTTCATTTAAAACTTGATAATCATTGACTGGTTGTAAAATTTCAATTATCAAATCACTAGTTAATAATGTTTTACTTTTAATTATCTTGTCAAGTATAATTTTCGATCTATTTATATTTAAAATATCAAATGATGCTAATTTTCTAATGAAAAACAACCATAATTTTGAACTTTTTTCACAATTTTTAATTGCTAAATTAAACACATGAATTAGATCTTCTGGAACTTCACATAAATTAATCTTTACTATATAATAACAAACCAATTCTTTCATTGATTTCTTCTGATTAATAAATTTTCTCGTCACTATATCGAGTAATTTTTCACCCTTTTCGTGGGATATCTTGGACACAATTAGAATGATTCCCATATATGCTTTATAATTTAAATTACTCGCAGTAGTCAAATTATTGATCAACAATTCTTGAACTTTTGTGATTTGAAAAATATTCAAATTGTGATATTTACATGAATACATTGCGATATTCCAAATCAACTTGTTAATATAATCATCACCTAGCTTTATATTTACCCCCGTATTCTTAGATTCAAAGAATTGTAGTGTTTTTGTACATAAATGACCCAAACTTTGTGGTTCAAACATTAAACTATAATAAACTAAATTATCCAAACAGAATTTAATTATCGAAATTTCATTATTCTTTTGATGTGCAAGTAATTTTAAATTATACAACCATATTTCTTGTTGTAGTAGATATTCTTCTTTATAATTTGGATTTCGTAATAATATATCAAATAATAAAAACGAAGGAATATTCTCATCTAGGTATCCCGAACTTTGAATAATTGATTTAGAGGTTATCAATTGAATCCATTTAATTAAATCAGATACAGTGTATTTATTGTCAATCTTATTAACAATTAATTTAAAACATTTAATTCCCATTTGTAAAGTTTCATCATTTGGCACGCTGAAAAAATTGGATAAACTGATATCACCATCAATAACTTGATCGTTTAGTATTTGGTTGAAGAAATCTACATGAGATTTTGAAATTGATTTACGTTGTCGTAGATTATCTAATATCGTAATTATATGAAATGTAATAGGTTCGAATAATTTCGTCAATTTTTCCTTGGACTGCTTCTTCTTTTCAAAATTTGTATTTAAAATAGTTTGGTGATTTAGTTGAAACCTTGGATATAAAGCTAAATATTCAATTCTTGGTTGTACCTTGACAATTGATTGATTGAATTGAGTTAATCGATAGTATAATTTGTTTGGTATTCTCTCTTTTGAACGATGTGCTAAAATTGAATTATTTCGCTGAATCCTCAAATTGCATATCGTTAGTCGTTTTATAGTAGTATACATAATTTGATGCTATATCATCATTGTCTTTGTTTTTCAAACTTTTGATTTGAAATTTGAAAAAAAAAAAAAAAAAAAAAAAAGGTGCGAACTGTAAAATGTAGAATTATTAGCAACCTGAATGAATAATACACATTATAAAGAACTATTGAAAGAGATTGATAACGATGTTGAATCTAGTTTAAGAAAAAAGAGAAAAATTCATAAAATTGTTGAAATACCACCCGAGAATGAAGTTATCAACCTAGATTCGAATTCAGAAATAGAACCAGAAAGTAAAGTAGATTTAGATTCAGAAATAGAACCAGAATGCAAGGTAGATTCAGATTCAGATTCAGATTCAGAAGAGTTTGAAGATGTCAGTCTAGATTTTCATGATGATAAAAGCGATAATGACTCAGATGATTTTGAAGATATTGATTTAAATATTCAATTAAATCGACAACAAAAGCCCCCACAAGATGAATTTATCACGATTGCAATAAAGAAAGATGAACCAATAAAGAAGAAAATGAATATTATAAGCTCCGAAGAAAGACATCGACGAGTTTTAATTCATAAAATGTATATAATTTTATTATTAATTCACGGTACAATACGAAATAATTGGTGCAATGATAAAGAACTATCTAAAACACTAATAAAAGCATGTGTAACACAACAAATATCGGGGTTACTTAAAGGAGATGACAATAGTGATGTTATAAATTCAAGAAGATTACTTGATGGATTGAAGAAATTGATGACAATCTATGCTACAAAATTTAGAGTAATATCGCAAGGTTTAATTCGAAAAGATTGGAATGAATTAAGTAAACCACAAAACACAGATTCAATTGTGAATAAGAAAACGTTTAAGAAATTAATCACAAATTTCAGAGGTAGTAGAGATGTGGGAGCTCAAGGTTTTGTTGTGTTATTAAGAGGATTAGGTTTAAATGCAAGATTGATATTATCAATGCAACCACCAGATTATACCATAATCTCAAATAATTCCAAAAGGAAACAACAAGGTTATAAATTCAACGATTCAAGTTATCCAATATTTTGGGTTGAAGTTTGGGATAAGTTTTTAAAAAGATGGGTTAGTATAGATCCAATCGTGATGAAAGTTATTGAAATATGTCCCAAACGTAGAAAATGCTCATTTGAACCACCAACCTCGGACGAAAGGAATCAATTGATATATGTTATTGGATATGATAAATTTGGTAGACTAAGAGATGTTACACGAAGGTATAGTCTCAATTATAACGCAAAAACTATAAGAAAAAGAATAGAATTCAAATCAAATGATGAGAAAAAATGGTATGAAAGAATATTAAAGTGTTGCAACTTTAAAAAGACACATAGTTTAAGTGATATTTATGAATTAAAAGAATTTAATGAACGTGATTTAAATGAAGGGATGCCAAATAATATCCAAAGTTTTAAAAACCATCCATTATACGTATTAGAAACACAAATTAACTCAAATGAAATCATCTATCCACACGATGACAGTTCAAGATGTGGCACATTTAAATCACGAAATAAAATAATCAATGTGTATAAAAGAAGTAACGTTTATAAAGTCCGATCGGCAAAGGCATGGTATTTGAAAGGCAGAACTTTGAAAATGGGTCAACAACCAATGAAAACTATAATGAAGGGTGATGAAGAAGTACGGTTATATGCAGATTTTCAAACTCAATTATATATCCCATCATGTATAAAAGAAGATGGTATAGTACCGAAAAATCAATATGGTAACATAGATTTGTATTCAAAAACAATGTTACCTGAAAATGGAGTGTTAATAGAAATCACACCAGAAATATCAATGAAATTATTAATGCAGGCGGCTAATATTTTGAATATAGATTTTGCAAAAGCGATAGTTGCATTTGATTTTGGAAAGAGAAAAACAGTCAATGTTCGCGAAGGTGGTATCGTAATTTATCAAGAATTTAAACAGGCTTTTGATCTAGTCATATGTCAATTATTGAATGAAATAGAAGAGACTAAACGTATGATAATGGAGAACAGTGCGTTGAATAATTGGAAATATTTTTTATTAAAGCTTCGATTAGCGGACAGATTGGACAAATCACACGGTACATTAAAAGAAGAAGAAGAAGAAGAAGAAGGCGGATTTGTGGTATCGGACAATGAAATAGAGCAAACACAAGACAATTCTGGAGGATTTTTAGTAGAATCAAATGATTTGCCAGAACGAAAAGCCAAAGAAAATAAAAGATATTATACTAGTGAAGAAGAAGAAGATTCATCAGAAGATGCAACCTTTAGTCAAGATGAAGAAATAGATTTTGAATATGAAAGTGATTAACCTGCTTCCACCTTCCATATTCGGTATAAATAAACGCACAGCACAAATCTGGCACAATTTTAGAATGTCGCGGGTAAAAAAGTAAACGCCATACACGATGATGAAGCGCAAGCGCAATTGTCCCTACATTAAATTTTTTTACATTGATAAGTCAAATGCGCATAAAACTTTTTAATCTATATAAAGAGGCAACAAAGACGTTTCATGTTTTTCTTAGTTTCTACTTTTCACTTTTCTTTTCTTTTCTTGTTCGTTAGATGAGTTGATATTTATTCAGACATGGGTAATGAAATTGCAGAAAACGTTTTAGCTACTATTGGTACCGTATTATGGTGTATTCAATTGATACCTCAAGTGATTAGAAACTTTAGAGTCAAGAATTGTGAAGGGTTGCCACCTTTAATGATGTTTTTATGGGCTGCCAGTGGTGTTCCATGGTCGATTTATTTTATAGGCATAGATGGTTCCATACCGTTAATAATCCAACCTCAAATTTTCACATTTTTCTGTTTAGTTACGTGGTTTCAAACGTTATACTATCCACCTCATAGAGTGTCTAGAAAAAAAATGGTTTTGCTTATTGGTTCTTTTATTATAGTCAGTGTTGGTTTAGAAGTTGGTTTAATATTGGCCCTTCGACCATTGCACAGAAGAGGTATCCATTGGCCATTGTTAATTATCGGTATATGGGCCAGTATTTTTTTGGTTATTGGTTTAATTCCACCATATTTCGAATTGGCAAAGAGACAAGGCAAGGTTATTGGAATCAACTTTATATTTTTATTTATGGACACTGGAGGTGCTATTTTTTCAATGATTAGTGTTATAATAGGCAATATGGATATAATGAGTATAGTTTTGTATATTTTGGTTATCGTATTGGAAATGGGTATTGTTTCTAGTCATTTGATCTGGTGGTTAAGAATCGGCAGAAAATTACCAAAAGAAGAAGAAGAAGAAGGAGAAGAGACTAGTGACGCGTCGATATCATCGGGTATTGTAGTTGATCAATCATCAATTGACTTGGATAAAGAAAAGGAGCCTTCAACGGTGTAGTAAGTTTTATTGTTTTATAGACAAATGTATTAATTATGAAATTTTTGTCAGAGCGCACTAAAAAAAAAATTCTAATCTAAACAAATTTATATGGTATGTGTCGTATTTGCAACACATCAACGAATCATATTAACCAATATCTAGTCTTCCTTCCAGCCTTTGAATTTCTTAGAAGATTCTGCTTCTAAGAAGGATTTAGAAGAAGAGCATACAAGAGAAATACAAGTCGAACAAGCGTATAACTTATTTCAACTGGCGTTGACGTTTCATAAAAACAATCAATTACAACAATCTTTTAAAATATATGAAAATTTGTTTAAATTAGATATCATATCCAATCACTATTACGAAGAAGTTAATTATATCCGCGGATTGCAGAATGGTGGTGAGAATTTGATTGATGAATTAAGCTTATTATCACCAAATGTTAAATCTTTACGATATTTAATCTTTAGAAATCGAGGAATGTTATATTTGGAAATGTTGAAAAAAGAAACACTTGTGGAAAATCAATTCAAACAATTGTTTTACACTTGTATTGATGATTTATGTATTTCCTTTTTATACAATGAAGCTGATGAAGAATTACTCCAAGTTATATTTGAAATTTATTCGTATTTGGGCACAAAGAAATTATCCAAATATACGTTGGAATATCAATTAAGTTCAAAACAAGAGAGTGATGATTTAGCTGGACTAATACCAATCAATGAAGATGTAAGAAAGAAATATCATGAAATTATACTGGGGGAAAATTTAAAACCAAGTATGAATTTAGAATTTTTAGAACCAATAAAACAAGATTTTATATCACAACAAATAAAACAGACTCAGAAAACTCATACAACTATCACTTGTAAAAATTCATGGGTGAACTTAATAGATTGTATAAATGTCAAATTGAAAGAAATTCAAGATGAAAATAAAATTGAAGATTTACATAGATTAAAATTAAAACATATAGAGCCTTATGTGATAACTGAAGAACTATTGGAATTGGTGAAAATTGAAATTGAAATTGAAATTGAAAACATTGAACCTGAAATAGAATCACAACCAGTTTCTGTTGAAGAACCAAAACCAACTGAAGAAGCAAAAATAGAAGAGAAAATAGAAGAGAAAAAGGAAGATGAACAACAACAACAACAAATAGAAACCAAAAGATCTTCTAAAAGACTAGCAAAAGTCGAGGTCGCATCTGATTTACCGGAGATTCAATTACAAGATTCACATTTTTATGGATTGAATTTATTTCTTGATAATTTTAAACAATTAATAAATGTCAATGTTTTAGATATACGATCAATTTATTTACACAACATGGAATCACCTCAATATGTCCAAGACTTTATTGAAATGATTGGAGATTGGAAATATGAATCTGGTTTATTAAATTTCCAATCTAAATCAAACCAAGGAGATAATTTAAGATTATTAGATTTACTTAGTGGATTTGGAAATGATCAAGAATCAACAAAGAGTAAAAAATTCCCACCATTGGGAACAATAGATGAAGAATTATTGTCACAAGAAACTGACTATATCCATCTTAAAGAAAAAATTATAAATCATCTTATTAAAACAATTTTAACGAACAAATGGGAAGACAATTTATATTTCAAATTCAAAGACTGGATCCTTCAATTTGATAATTATATACTGCCCAATATAGAAAATACCATTAGTTTATTTGAATTTTTGATCGATATATCAATAACTTTGGAAACTCAAATTAAAGATCAAATAAATAAAAAATTAAATAGAGGTATTATAAATCCACTATGTCAAGAATTGTTAAAAATTAATGATAAAATACAAAAATGGTCTATTATAATCGAAGAAGAAATTTTATATGAAAATTTTAATTCAAAATTATTCACAAGATTCAAATGGGCACAATTTACAAAAGAAAAATCAACAACCACATGTTGGAATGATAATACATCCTTGAAATATAAATTGGAAGAATTATTAAAATATGATGATATTTCAATATCTTATCCTAATTATAAAAATTTTGGTGATTTAAATTTAAAAAGTATTAAAAATCAATTAACTATTATATCAGTACTTTCAATTTTTTGGAGGATTTTATATAGTGCACCAAAGACAGAAAATAATCAAGAAGCAATTGGTTTACTCGAAGATATATTAATGGAACTGAAACAAAAAAATCAAGATAAAGCTATATTATCAATTAAAAAATTCTTAGATGGTTCATCACTTGAAATGAGATTAAGCTTATGGAATATTTTATTACTGTTTTATCATAATTCTCAAGAAAAATTGGTACAAGGATTTGCAAAAAGTTTAAAATTTTTAATAAATTATCTTGAATTTGATTATAAAAATTGTTATGATAAATCAACTAGATTTGCTATAGTTGTGAAAATTTTAGGATTTTATAGTAACAATATCACAAATGTCATCAAGACTAAAAAACCAATTGCATTAGAATTGTTAATGCCAATGTTTGAATTATGTTTATTTTATGAAATTCACGAAGAAGCAAGTAGTATAACATCATTAAAAACATCAATCAAAGTTGGTTCAGTGACTTCATATAATACATTAAAGGATGTATTTATTAAAACGTGTGTTTTATTATTAACAAGTATTAAAAATTTTTATCCAGATAAATTACATGAAAGTATTCGATTATTTCATAAACAATTGGGAAATGTTGGTATTTGTGATGCAACAAATGGAACATTTTTAAAAGCATGTCAAGAATTATTAAACCAATTATCAAATACAGAAGTGGACATTTGTCAAATTATTAAATGTAAATTTCATTACAGTATAATTATAGATGGAATCATTCCAGAAGATCATGGTACTAAAAGAATTGAAGTTGATGAACATGATTGTCATAATTTAGCCAAATTTATTCTTCCCGTTTGTTTTAAATCAATGCCACTTAAAAATATCCCCAAACATGATGTAAAACAATTGATTGATGAAATTTATGAAGAGATTGGTGATCCAGATTTTGAATCTAATGAAATATTGAGTCGAAATAAAGCATCAATTGATTATTTTTTAGACACAACTAGATTAACACCAAGATTTATTCGAGATTCATTCTATGGATTAACTAAATTAGAATTTGATCCTATAAATGATTCAATTATACAAGATGGATTATATTTCATGCAGGGATTATTAACATTTTCATCATATAAATTGAGGAAAAAAAATATGCAAAGTAGAGCTGTTGAGATTGAAACTGCTATATCATTATTAGAAAATGATTTAATATATGGTAGTAATAGATTAGAAAGTTGGTATTTACTAGGTCAAGCTTATGGATATTTAGTTGAAGACGATTTAATATGGACATCTGATAAATTAACAATATTGGATAGAAAAATTACAACGGCAAATTTACAAAGAAAATCATTAATTTGTTATTTAATGGCTATAAATTGTTCAGTTGATACTCCAAAAGAAAATGTTAAACCAATAATTGGAGGATTGATGTCTTCATTTGCAAAAGAAATGTTTAGTGCAGTGATGAAACCAATGGATATGCAAGCTTTTAAAGTCCAATCGTATCCGAAATTTATAAATAAATCAAATGGAGCATCGTTTTTAAATGCTAGTGAACATCCAGTAATTTCAAAAAAATTATGTTTAAAAATAATGAAACAATCACTACAATTGGCAATTAAATCAAATAATAATGAATGGAGTGATTATTATTATTTATCAAAGATTGAAAAAAAATTGAATAATGCACCGAATTCAGTATTAGATATTATGAATCAAGCATGTAGATTAGCATATTTTAGACAAAGTGATAATATAATTGAACCACATTATACCTTGGTATCTTTATGTTATAAATATGTCAAATTCGATAAAATATCAATTAAACAAGCAATTGAATATTTATCAAAAGATCCTTTAATAAAATTAGATTCAACTGCCGAAACAAAGCAAGATTTTTACAATTCAATTATACAATGTTTACAAAAAATTGATTCAGCAGATAAAAAGAATTGGCAACATAAAGCAAAATATAAATTAGCAAAAATATATGCCATTGAATTTAATAAAATAAATGAAGCAATTGAAATAATGTCAAATTTCATATCATTAAGAACACCAAATAAATCACTAGTATCAATTTGGAAACCAGAACCAGAAAGACCAGGAAAGCATTTTCTTTATACATTTGAATATATTTATTTTTACATTGAATTATTAAAACAAGACAATGATCTTAATAATTTAATTACAATGTTGCCTAAATTGAGACGATCAAATTCGGTAATGATTCAATTATCAACGGCATGGGAAATCTTATGTTCATCAATATGTAAAATTGTACGAGAAATTTTCAACATAGGTGATAATAATAATTTTGAATTTACCGATAAATTGATTAATAATTTAAGTTTTCAAAAATTTACATTAAATTCAAAAAATTTTCTAGATTTATTTAATCAAAAGGGGTTACCAAATGAATTAAAACCACATTTATGTTTTTTAAATTCTATTAATGATATGAAGAAATTGAATAATGGATTTGGACCAACTTCATTAATTGATGATACAATAGTTGGAATATATTTTAGAATTTATTCATTTTATTTTGCAAAAGATTTTTTAAATATTATTGAAAGTCCTAGTGTAAATCAAAAGAAGAAAATTGCAAAGAGGGATATATTTCCATTAGCAAATGATCTAGTAAAGACTTTTAAAAAGGATATTGAAGACAAGATGAAGGAAGAGCCTGATTTGTTTAATGAATTGGCAAAGAAATCAGCAAATATTAGAAAAGAAGAGATAACACAAGAACCACAAGATAATTCACAAGAGAAACGATTTATACTTGTACGAGATTCACCAACAAAAAAACATAAACCAAACACACCTGACGTGATTGTAATTAGTGATTAGATAATATATATTTATATCAACTCGATTTTAGTGGTGATTAGATTTCTTAAAGTTAAATCGTAAACGATTTTATTCAATCTTTGAGAATTGTATTTCAAACTATCATATTTTTTCCTCAATATATCATTTTTCAAATCTAATAATTGGAAACCTTGTTGTAATTTTGAAACAATTTGAGAATTGATTAAACTTATTGAATAATTGGAACTATTTGATTCATTTTCAATCGATTGGTTTATAACTGAAGTTAAGGTATATTCAACAATTGTTTCGATTAATTTCAATAATGAAATTAAATATATTTGATAATCGATTTTATCCAATTTCAACATTTGTTTAATTTGTTCGGGAGTTAATATAATTCCATCAGAAGATTCTGAAACAAAATTTATTTCAATGACATCTTCATTTGAATATGATTTAGTTAATATTTGAAAATAATTATTAATAAATAAAAAATATATTGATTCTTCGGTTATTTTATTTTGAAGTCTTTCCTTTTGACCAAATTTTGAATTCAACTGAGAAACCAACTTTGTAAAATTTTCATAATTTAAAACCACATCGTTAATAAATTTAGTAGAATCATGTAATTTCAATTTATTTGGTAAAATAGTTATAGTTTCATTAAATATAGCTTTAAATGGAATAATTGATAAATCAAATTGATGTTCTAAATCTTGTAGCGCCGTTTTTTTTTCAAAACTAAAAAAAAATTGTTAATCAACTATTAGATATATGAGATATACTATTTACATACTCTGTTTCTATTTGATTTTTTATATCTTTAAAGAATTGATCCATAATTGGAGAAATTTTTTTATTTAATTTTTCTATGAAATTTTTCAATGTTCTTTTTTTTTTTTTTTTTTTTTTTTTTTTTTTTTTTTTTTTTTTTTTTTTTTTTTTTTTTTTTT
>JAJMBM010000136.1:0-18996 GCA_030565325.1 Insectozyma coleopterorum
GATTTTAATAATATTCCAAATGATATTTAATGAATGAAAATTATTCAAGAAAAAAAAAAAAAAGTTTGTGGGCTTATTTTGTTGGTGAATAACAATTTGTATTTGTTATTAATGATGTAGGTTTTTTGTTTAGTTATGCTTTTTTTTTTTTTTTAAATTTAGGTGATCAAAAATATAAATTACCTGTTTTTATCTATGTTTTTCTCAATCTTTAATCTACTATTAAATTTCTCAATTTTCAAAGAAATCAAGCCGACTAAACCAGTTGTGATATGGCATGGATTAGGTGATAATTACAATTCAACGGGGATGAAACACGTTGGAGAATTAATCAATGAAATACATCCCAATACATTTATTTACTCAATTTATCTAGATTCAGATCCTTCATCTGATCAACAATGTTCATTTTTCGGAGACGCAAATGACCAAATTAACCAAATATGTAATCAATTGAGTAACATCACCGAATTATCCAATGGATTTAACATGATTGGATTTTCCCAAGGCGGAGTCTTATCAAGAGGATTAATTGAACGATGTTCAAATTTGAAAATCGACAATTTGGTCACTTTTGGGTCCCCGCATCTTGGTGTTTTGGAGATTTCAATTTGTGATACAAATGATTGGATATGTAAACGTAGAAATCAAATTTTGAAAAGACAAATATGGAATGATAAGATTCAAAAACATCTAATACCGGCACAATATTTTAGAGACAATGAAAACGACCAATATTTAAAGTATTTAAAATATTCAAATTTTTTAGCTGACATAAATAACGAAAGACCATTTAAGAATAAAACTTATGTTGAGAATTTTAAACGATTGCAAAGATTAATATTGGTCAATTTCCTAAAGGATACAACGGTTATACCTAAAGAAAGTTCAATGTTTTGTGATTATGTTCAAGAGAAAGTTATTCCAATGATTGATACTGATATATATAAAATGAATTATATTGGATTGAAAGATTTGAATGAAGCTGGAAAAATTGAGTTTTTAAATATCGATGATTCACATATGAGAATAAGTGATGATTTTCTAAGAGAGGTAATTGTTAAATATTTTTAAATTTTATATTATTTCTTTTTCTAGGAAATCTAAAATTTGTTGTATTTCATTTTTATTTAATTTTGCAACTTCGTTTTTAATAGCTGGTGTTGACATACGGGTTAAATCATCTAATTTGAAATCATCAGTATTAGATTGTGAATGTAGATTAATTTGATTTTTCTTAATCTCCGATTGTAGCGATTCATCTCTTGGAAAATTTGCAATTTCATTAATCTTTTTAATTCCAATTTCATTTGTGTAGACAATTTCCCTATCAGGATTTTTAATCCTAGCAGCATCATTTTCACTATCGAGTGATTTTTCACTACCAACTTTGTCAATGAATATAGCATCATCATTGTTAGTTGACTTCTTATCACTTGGAACCTGTGTTGAATGAATAATTCCAATTTCATTTGTATAGACAATTTCCCTATCATGATTTTTAATCCTAGCAGCATCATTTTCACCATCGAGTGATTTTTCACTACAGACGTGGTCAATGAACATAGCATCATCATTGTTAGTTGACTTCTTATCACTTGGAACCTGTGTTGAATGAATAATTCCAATTTCATTTGTATAGACAATTTCCCTATCATGATTTTTAATCCTAGCAGCATCATTTTCACTATCGAGTGATTTTTCACTACAGACTTGGTCAATGAATATAGCATCATCATTGTTAGTTGACTTCTTATCACTTGGAACCTGTGTTGAATGAATAATTCCAATTTCATTTGTATAGACAATTTCCCTATCAGGATTTTCAATCCTAGCAGCATCATTTTCACTATCGAGTGATTTTTCACTACCAACTTTGTCAATGAATATAATATCATCATTGTTAGTTGACATCATATCATTTCCAATCCGTGTTGAAGGGTTTGCTATTGAATGATCTTCTTGATTTATTTCCTTTTGAGGTAAATTGAATAATTTTCTAACATCAGAATCATCTATATCAGAAGAAGAATTAAAAAAATTATTCAAATGTCGTTTCTTCACACCAATTTCATTTTTCTTTGACTCATAAATTCTAAACACATTTGATTTCTTAACTTCTCCGGATTCAAAATTCAATACATTTTCTTCATTTACATTCTCATCATTCGACATATCACTTGATAAATCATCAAATTTTCTTTTTTCAGGTTTCAAATCTCGAATTGTTAATTTTGGATTAGGCTCAATCAGATTTCCATTTCCATTTCCATTTTCTTTCCGTTTATTATTCTTTTCAACTAAACCGGTTTTACAACATAGATGAGCACACGTTGATTTATTCTTACATTTATGATTACATGGAATCCTACCACTTGATAAAACCACATCTTCTTTTTTTATTACAACTTGTTCAATCCTATCTGGGTTTCCTATATTTTCATTCCACAATTCTTCATATTCATTTTCTTCATCTGACCAATTTATCGACTCTATAAAATTATCCTTTATGTATTGGTTTAATTTAATTTCCAAACTCTGATGAACTTTTATCCCTGCGATTTGTTCAGTATTCGCATTAACATGTAATGTTGTTTCTATTTTAGTTAAATTACATTCAATTGTGAAATTTTTCCCATCTCCAATCTTCCTAATTGGTATTCTTCTAAAATCAATTAATAAATTTCCAATATTACTTAGAATTTGTATATATATGGGTTTATTTTTAAATGTTGCCGCCATTGGTGCATTCACTTTTAAATCGATATTGAATTTTAATCTAATTTGCCCATTTGTTAATTCTTGATCTTGTAATTCTATTTGTATGGAAATTTCAGGTAGACAAGATAAAATTCGATAAATTTTCATTCCAGCACCGGTTTTTAAATTTAAAAAATATTCAATTTGTGATGAGTTTAATAATTTACCATCATTTAATGAATTCACTTGATGTTTAATAAATTTTTTTGCATTTACATTTCCAATTCCATCCAATTGTCGTAATTCATTAGGTGTATCTTCCCAACATTTACCATTTATACATCGTAATAGAAAGCTCAGATTGATTGACGATCCTGCATCTTTCTTCTCAACAAATACATCCAACATGGCCATTAATATTCTGGGCAAGTGTTTGAAAATATAAAACTTGTCACCGAGAAAACTTGAATGCAATTTCATTGATCCTGTATAATTGGGGAATTCTAATCCACCCAATTCAAACTGAATAATTGAATTCACTTTATTTAATTCTTTAGTAGGATACTTAATCATGTTGTTAATCTCTTTATACAACCTCTTTTCTTGATGTTTCAACTTGACATCATTAAATTCAAAAGATTTAGATATAATTTCTAATAAATCATGTATTAATAAATTTTTTGAATTCAAATGTATGAATAATTTCATGGTTTCAAATTTTATATAATGCATAGTCATTGATAATCCATAATTTGTACATTTAAAATTTGAAATCAATTGTTCTTGTTCCAATTGTTTAATTTTCGATTCACAAAATTCCGTCAAATTATCATCAGATGAAGTGATTGAATAATAACTTGGATTTAATAAAAATCTAACATAAAAATAAGTCTTTTTCAACCAATTTATAGCATCATTTAAATTATTAAATGTACCAACTGCCATTTCTGCAACTAAATGTTCATAAAAATTCAAATGTAAACTACTTTCAATCTTTTCAGTTCCTTTAATTAATCTTTCATATTTTAATTTCAATTTATCACTCGTCATTATAACTGCACATCCTTCATCTTCAAATTGTGGTCTACCTGCTCGACCCAACATTTGTAAAATATCAGTTTCTGCATATTCTTTGAACCCACTTTCATTCCAACATCGAGTACCTTTGATGATCACCAAGTATGCAGGTAGATTAATCCCAATGGCCAACGTAGAAGTACAACATAAATATTTGATTTTACCATTCAAAAATGAAGTCTCAATTTGCTTACGATCAGCAAAACTTAAACCAGCATGATGATATCCAATTCCATTTTTAACTAAAGTATACAATTCACGATCTTTTAATTTCAATTCAATACCTGAATTTAACAACGGTGCTGTTATGAATTTGGCAGCTTTTTGACAACTACTTCTTGTTGAACAAAATATTAACACTGGTTTCGAATTTGAATGTAAGTTGATAATTTCCATCAATTTAGTATTGAGCAATTGATCAAATTGAAAATCATTAAATTCTTTATTCAATTTATATCCATAAACTATTTTTTTCAATTTAACGGCTCTATATTCATCACCAAAAGTTAATGTTTGAGCCGGTAATATCGACTCATCATCATTTAATTTCAACCAAGTTGAAATATCTTGTGCATTTGCTACTGTTGCAGACATGGCCAAAATTCTTAATCCTATACAAATCTTTTTCATTCTAGTAATAACAACTTCTAAAGTCGAACCTCTATTTTCTTTTAAAATATGAATCTCATCAACTAGTAATAATTTAATCAATTCAAATAATTTTCTATAATCTCTCCATCTTCTAGTTATCATATCCCATTTTTCAGGCGTTGAAATTATAATATTTGATTTTCGAACATTTTCAGCTTCTCTAAAACTAGTATCACCAGTTAACATACCACATGTGATATTTATAGTTGAGAATTTGGACGTCCAGTCTTGTAATCTTTCATTACATAATGCTTTTGTAGGAGCTAGATATAAGACTTTAAATTCTGAATTCTGTTTATTGAATTCTTTCAATATTGCCAATTCAAATAAAACAGTTTTGCCAGAACCAGTAGGTGAACTAATTACACAGTTATCTTGAGTATTATAAATCGATGGGAAACATTCAGATTGCATTTCATTAAACTCTTGAAATGAGAATATACACTTTTGGTTTTGAGGTAGTATATTAATATTCAACCGATTGGATGTAGTATCAAATGATTTGAATGTCGAGTTTGGAAGAGTTAGAGTTGGTGATTTTTTTCTGGAATATATTGTCACATCTGGATCGTTGAATTCGAGATCTCTAATGGATTGTTCTTTTGGCCTATTGAAATCTTTATATTGTATTTCAAAATCTTTGAAACGTGAGGGATCTTCCTGGATTGAACTACTACCATGTGGATATTTCAATTTTGGAGTACTAATAAATTCAGCTTTGTCAAATCTATCTACCGTACCTTTATCGTGAGGATGTGAAAAATCGGGAATTTTTAACGAACCACTTTTTAAATCAATTGGTCGAGGAGCAGCCAAGTTTTTATCTTTAATTTTATCATATCTGAATCTATTCAAACTAGCAACACTCAATGGTCGTGCTGGGTGATTCTCAATTTTTGATTCAAAATGAATTGGTGAATTTAAGCGTGGTTGATATGGTATAGGTTGAATATTGGACGCTGGTGAATCTATTCTTGGTTGATAAGGTCTGGTTTCAATATTTCTGGACGCTGAATCTATTCTTGCTTGATAAGGTCTAGTTTCAATATTTCTGGACGCTGAATCTATTCTTGGTTGATAAGGTCTAGTTTCAATATTTCTGGACGCTGAATCTATTCTTGGTTGATAAGGTCTAGTTTCAATATTTCTGGACGCTGAATCTATTCTTGGTTGATAAGGTCTAGTTTCAATATTTCTGGACGCTGGTGAATCTCTTGCTTGATAAGGTCTAGTTTCAACATTCCCAGCTTCATAGTCTAAATCAACATTAGTAATTAAAATACCATCACACTTATCTCAATAGGTATTAACTACCCTTCAAATCATCATCATCTAAGAAATCCTGTAATTTTTTTATAAATGACATTTAATTTCGGTTGGTTGCAAGTTTTTCAAGAAAAAACAAAAAAATAGTAGAAGTAAAAATTTACAATGAGTGAAACCAGAACAACAAGATTAGCTGAATTGCGTAAAAACAGACAAAATAAAAACAAACCAGACCAAGTGTTGCAACCCATAAATGACGCTGAAAAGATTGAATCCAAAGATGATGGCGCAAACGAAACAGTACAAGTCGTATCCAAACGAATCGAAGACGAAATATACAAACAAGATATCAACGATACAACAATCGACTCAAAAGTATCGTACACCAAAGATTTCAAGGACGACCTTGCGAAATACTATCGTAAAGTTGATTTAAAAACCAGTGTGAAAATAAACCAAATAATCCAGGATAAATATATAATACCGAATTAGGCAGTCTACAACTTCTTCCAATCAAAATTGCGAATTCTCTCTCAAAAGCGAAAAATAAAAAAAAAAAAAAAAAACTTCAACAGCGTAATAGTATACAATATATATATTCAATTTCATAGATAAAAAAATGATCAATAGAATTGCATTGAGATCTACTATTAGACCAGTCTCTAGATTGGCTTTCAAACAAGCTCCACTTGGAATCAGATTCATGTCTACTACACCAACAACACAACCAGACCCCAAACAAAAGGCTTCGTCAATTATTGAAGCTTTGCCAGGTTCTTCATTTTTATCTAAAACAGGCATTTTAGCCACATCAGCAGCTGCTGCAATTTACGCAATCTCAAATGGATTATTGATCATACACGATGAAACTATCTTGGTCTTGACGTTTGCAAGTTTTACCACATTGGTTGCTAAATTTATAGCACCATTATATACAGAATGGGCCGATGGTGAGATTAAAAAAGTCAGAGATATCTTGTCTAGTAGTAGAGCAAAACATATCGAAGCAGTTCAATCGAGAATCGACTCAGTTGGTCAATTATCAAACGTTGTTGAAGAAACAAGAGATTTGTTTGATTTATCTAAAGAAACAGCAAAATATGAAAGTGAATCCTTTATTTTGAAACAAAAATTAGCAGTTCATAATGAAGCTAAATCAGTGTTGGATTCTTGGGTCAGATTCGAAAATCAACAAAGACAATTGGAACAAGAACAATTGGCTTCATTTGTAATTGAAAAAGTTCAAAGAGATATTGAAAATCCAAAATTCCAAGAAAGAGTATTACAAGAAGCTGTAACTGAAGTTGAAAAATTATTTGCAAGAAACTAAATAGTTAATATATAATTTTATATATATTTTTGAGATGGTTTCCAAAGTAATTATCATCGCTCTTGATAATGACCAATCGAAATCATTGACGCTCAAAACATATCACCTAGATTCAAGCTACACTAAAAAGCAGAACGTGATTGATAATCTGAAGTAAATCCACATTCAAATGGACCATATATTTTTAGTATATAAAAATCCATATAAAGATAGAAGGAAGATAGGATAATATATCGAGACCATACCTTCTTCATATGCAAAAAAATGTTATTTTGACCAATTTGTAATTGAAAAAAATTTTCATATTCAAATCTAATGAAATATATATTATAAATTTTAAGATATATATTAATATTATATATATACTCTAATAAGGTTTAGCTCCAGATATTTAGTTCAGAGAGATATTGAAAATCCAAAAAGAGTATTACAACAAGCTATAACTGAGATTGAAAAATTATTTAAAAACTAGAATAGTTAATATTATTATATTTTTTTATATATTTTTCGTTATTGAATTTGATGGTTTCCAAATATGTAAACTATTATCATCGCCAACACTCGATAATAACCAATCATCAGCCAACGACCAGTCGAAATCATTGACACCCAACATATGACCTAGATGTTTGAAGAAAGTCGGGTGTTCATCATTTGATGAAAAATTATGCAATTTCACCAGATGGTCGGTTGATGAAGAAGCTAAAATGTTTTGAAACTTTGGATGCCATTTGATTTGCGTAATTGAATCATCATGTGGTTTAAATTCAGATACGACAGAATTTAAATTCCTCATATCATAAAGTTTTATCAAACCTTTAGAATCACCAATTGCAAAACCAGTTGCAAAAGTTGGATGCATCGCTATACTATTACCCCCATCTATTTGTTTCTCCATTACAATTTTGTTATTTCGTATATCATAAACTTTAAAGTTTTTTTCATCGATTGAGCTAAATAATGAGTCATGTGTAGGTATCCATTCAATATCATTTATACCACTTGAGTTTTCCCAATAATTCGTTTGTGTTAAATTGTCATTTTCATATTTTGTCACATCGTATAAATTAATTAATCCATTCATATCACCACTGATTAAATATCCTTCCTTATTTCTATTCCAATCAATTGCGAAAATATCAACATTTGACTCGATTTTATCATTGTAGAAATTGATCTGTACTTTATTAATCTGATTATTAATCAAGTTTTTATTAAAATTCGAGTGTTTGGTACGTTCATACACCACTAGTTTCCCACAATTATTACTAGAAGCTAATATATTCGGCTTTTGAGGCATGTATTTCAATTTATTCACATCTCCATCGTGATTTATCTTTTGTAATACTTTACATTTTGAATTGTTTATATTTTCCGTAATTTCAATTTCTTGCTTTTCATTATTGAAATCCAATTTTGACAAGTTGACATCATTCAAAATCGGTATGGGAGCATGTAGAATTGAGATTGAATCAACCGATTGTCCAAGTGTGAATGTTCCAATTAAGATTCTTTGTATATCAATTTTATGTTCAAATTTATGCGTTATGTCAGGAAAAAATTGTACAGTTAAAGATGGCCAAAGTAAAGAATGTGTGATTAAATAATCATAAAGAAATGGAGAATTTTTCTTCCATATTCGATAATCAGATTGGATTTTCTCCGTGATTGGATTTGAATCTATGTTATTCATAAAGATGTTAAAATTTATTTATTTTTATTTTTATTTTTATTTTTTTTTTTTCAACGCGTAAGAAGAGAGAGAGAAGATCTTTAAACTATGTCAGTTCGTTTGAATAGTTCCAAATTGGGTACAAAGGATTATTGGGATGAATTTTATCAAAAGGAAATTGAAAATTTTAATGAAAACGATCAAGATCTAGGCGAATGTTGGTTTAACGATTCGAACGCAGAAGATAAAATGATACAATATATTATTGAATATTTGCAAGATATGAAATTGGAAAAAGTAAGCTTTTTAGATATAGGTACTGGAAATGGACATTTACTATTTCAATTATATCAAGATATACAAGAGGAGGAGGAGGAGGGGTTGGTGGGAATAGAGCCTGATTTCTCCGGTATAGATTATTCACCAGATTCAATTAAATTTTCAAATGAAATTGCAATTAAGAAATACCCTCAACAAGTTTTCACATTTGAACAAGTTGATTTATTAAACGATAGTTATACAGGTACTTTTGATATTTTATTAGATAAAGGTACATTAGACGCAATTGCATTAAACCAAGAACCAATAGTTGATAATAAAATAGGTATGGAAATATATCCTTCTAAAATTGAATTATTGATGAATTCAAATTCAATCTTGTTAATCACTTCATGTAATTTCACAAAAGAGGAACTTATTGATACAATACAGTCCAATTCTAATTTGAGATATTTTGATGAAATAAATTATCCAAGTTTTCAATTTGGTGGCATTAAAGGCTCAACCGTTGTCAGTTTAATATTTAAATTATCATCTATTTGATTCAATTTTATCAATTAATTCATTTCTAATAGTGTCATTTGAAAATTTTAATAAATATTGTATTGGTTCATTTTTTGAATTTAAAGAATTTAATCTAAAGTATTTTTCTGGTGCTAAACTTGATTCCAAACCTTTGAGTATTTCAGTTTCGTTAGTTATTTTATAATTTAGTATCACTTTTAATAATCCATTTGATCTCATTACCAATCTGATCAAGTTTGAATCTTGTTTCGATTGGTTTAGATGCAATGGTCCAACGCCTCTTTCTTTCCAGCCATCTTTGAAATTTTTCAAATTCAATTCAAATAATTTCGCAGTACAATTGAATAAACTTTTTTCATCTTCTTCACCAGTGGGTTGTTCAATTGGTGATAAATCAACTTGTTTAAATTCTTGTGATCTTGGTGTCGATTCCTTCTCTATTTTTTCCTTCTCGGATTCTTCATCAAGGAAGGATTTCTTTTTGAGTGATTCTTGGAATGCATTACCAAATCTTGAATTTGAACCAAATCCAAAAGCAGTAGCAGCAGCACTTGGTTTTCCATCATCATTTGTCAATTCCTTCTTTTCCGTGTTTCCAAACGAGGTAGTAGCTCCAAATACGGGGTTCGGACTCTTTGGAACGGTATGAGGTTCAGTAAAAGATGAAAGTGGAGTCTTGGGAGGGAATTTAAATGACGTAGCACCAAATGTATTCTTCGGTTTTGATAAATCTCTAGGTGGTAATGGAGGCGGTGAAGAATTGGGTTTCTCTATACCTTTAACAACATTTTCCAACTCTTTAATTCTTGATTCTAGTTTGTGAATTTTCTCATTGAATAATTTTTGAACTTGTTCAATTATGGATTGTCTAAAACTATTATCATTACTTGATTCTTGTTGTATTGTTGATTTTGAACGTTTCAACTGGATCGTATCATTGGATTCATTAATCGCATCTTCATCTTCAGCATCTATTTTTCTTTTAATTGGACTTTCTTCAACCATTGTGAAATATATATACTTCAACTATGAATTTAAAACGAAGCAATAAAAAAAAAAACAAAAAGAAAAAAAAAAAAAAAGAAAACAATAGATGGTAATAAGAGAGCCGCACCGACCATTTGGGACATTTCGACTTTAGAGATGGAATAGTATATTATTCTAGATGTATATTCTTTTCGTAAGGTGTCTCATTAGGGTCTATTACTCTCTTTGTCTTATACTTCTTATTGATCTGTCATTCGACATTGATTTATAACTTGGTAAATTTGTTGTTGTTGTTGTTGATACATTTGAATATTTTGCATATTTGTCCTTCATACTAGTTGGTCCCGCGGGTATTGGATTCGAAGGTCCATGATAATATGGTTGTTGTTGTTGTTGTTGTTGTTGTTGTTGTTGTTGATGGTATGAATGTGAATTTTGGTATGATCTTTTCGGCGGTGGCTGTATATTTGGATTATTAGCAATGTTCATTCTTCGAGCAGTTGAAGCGACCGATGAGTATTTGCCAGTTTTAGTATATCCTCTACCCCCCTCACCACCACCTAGTCTTCTAGGTTTGAAATTTCTCATAATTCTACTTCTTTCATAATCTACCAATATCGTCTTTCCACCATCCACGTTCAAACCGGTTTTGCATAATTGTAAAACACATTGTTTTGCATCGTAATCTGAATCGAATACTAGAAACCCATAACCTCTGGAATTCCCATTCAAATCACGTACAATCTTTAACGAATCTATTTTTCCATATTTTGTGAAATATTTCATCAATTCCTCTTGGTTGATCTCATAAGGTAATCGAGCTAGGAATACAGTCTTATAAGGATCCTTCAATATACCATTATTTTCCAAGGTTTTCAAAAACTCAGGATCATTCCATTGTTGAACCTGTCTTTTGAAACTCTTTTCTTCTTGTTCTTTTCGTAAATCAGACTCTTTTTTCAATTGTTGATGGGCTAGTACCCGCTGTTGTTTCGGTTTAATCTTCTTAATCTTCCTATTTGTTTCAATTGTGGATAAATCTTTCACATAAGCATCTATGTATGATTTATAATTGGTTATTGGTGTTATATTTGAAGTTCTTCTACAATGTGGTGGATAATCATTCGGTTCGACGTATTTAAAAGGTAGTTTCGGCTTGAACAAGTTCTGGATACTCAATGGATACTTATCATCCGCCTGCATTAAGATATTAGTAAACAGTTGTATAAAAAATTGTACAATAACATACCATAGTTGTAAATATGTAATCTCTTCCAAAAAAAAGAAAAAAAAAGAAGCGTGTGGTCACCAAATCAATAAATATGGTATTTTTTTTTTTTTTTTTTTTGAGTACGTTTTATCATTAACAATGTTTGGTTCTAAAAATGGAGCACCTAGTGAGATTTACAAATTTAATGAATCATTAAATGTGAATGAGTTACCAATTTTCACGAGATCTCAATTATCAAAATATGATGGGGAAGAGTCACCACAGCTCTATGTCGGGATAAGAGGCTATATTTATGACGTTACTTCAAATAAAGATAGTTATGGATCTGGTAAACCGTACCATGTGTTTGTCGGAAGAGAATCTACTAGATTGTTAGGGTTGAGTAAATTGAGACTAGACGATTTGGATAATAAAGAAACATGGGATTGTTCGGATTTTACCGATAAACAATTGGGTGTAGTTGATGATTGGATTAAATTTTTCAAGAATCGATATAGAATCGTTGGTATGATCGTTGACTATGCCGGGGAATAAAAATTGTGAATAGGGAAAGCAATCAATTGAGTACGATTCTTTTTCTCGAATTTCCGTCCTTCTCTCTTTAATCCATTACAAACACCCACACACAAACCAATATAGTATTATACTCAATGCTCTGTATTTACGACTCATTTTCCAATGTAATTATGTCCTTTTAGCTGAATTTTGTTTAATTTCTTTTATAACCCCCCCCCCCCCCGCGCACGACTCAGTGTACAATTATTGTTTATTTTTTTTTTTCTACCACAATCAAATATTTCATTATATATTTCAACACGGTTTCCACATAATTCGTATGAAATTATGGATAAGGCACGTTTGAGACAGAATATTCTAAATGGAGAACAAGATATTGAAGCTTTGAGCGACGGTCTACAAACTCTCCAATCCATGCAAGCACATCAACAACAACAACAGAAACACACAAATTACCAACCGGCATATCTACAGCAACAGCAACAACAACTTTATAACCAAGGAAATACGTATCTGATGAATTCAAATTATATAAACAACTACGACTTTTCAAATGGTGGTGTTGGTACTCCAACTGGTTCACAAGTGACGACGAATTCACGTAAATCAAGCTTGACTTCTCAAACGCAATCAAACATAAACAAATTCTTTAGAAGAAATAAACACGATAATGGCAATTTCGACGATGATCAAGGTGCGGATATACACGATTTGACAGCTGGAAACGTATCGTTTGATGATATTACTCATATTAGAAACAATAGAGGCCCCTATGGAATGATATCAAACAAGTCCCTAGACACTGCTCCCATTATACCCACCTTGAACAATAACTCTACAAAGACGACTAATAATAATATCCAATATAGAAAACAAATGAATCAACAGAAAAAATTGGCAATGTTGAATGGTGCAAGAGCAAACAGTTTGGCAAATGGAATGAACCCAATGCAACAACAACAACAACAACAACAACAACAACAACTACAACAGTTTCCACCTAATGATCCAAGATATCTAACTATGAATTATCCAAGAACAATGTCCCTACAATCAACTGGAAATATACCGAGAAATGTGAATAGAAATCAAATGTATATGCCAAATCAAAACAACCCAAGAGCTATGTCGTTAAGAAATGGACCAGTACAACCAATGTACAATCAACCACTACCACCACCACCACCACCACCACAACAACAACAACAGCAGCCGTATTATCAACCCAATGGCCCTCCAATGATGAATAACAATAATGGATTTATGCAACCACAATATCAAAATTATCCATACTCTCAGCAACCAAATTATCCAAAACAACAATATCCCAGATCAAAATCATTCACTGGTTATAATAATCCCCAACAGCCAATATTGAGAAGTCAGAATTTACTCAGAGGTGACCCACAACAATATATTCAACAACAAAAACAGGGGCCTCGACCACCTCAGACTCAACAAATGTATAATCAAAGTTTTAATTCTTCAGATTCATTAAGGGACGTGCCAGAAGAAGATGAAGACAATAAAAGAGAAGAAGAAGAATATAAAACAGAAGAAGATGTTATTTATAAATTTGAAAATGAAGATAATAGAAATAGTCTATCAAGAAAATCAACAATTAAAAAGAATAACTCAATGAGAGTTAGGAAATTAAATTTGTTTAATAGCAACGATTCAAGCAATAGTTCGCATACTTCAGTTGGCAGAAAACCACCACCTATATCACCAGTGAAAAACAATAACGATCTGTATCTAGTCGAACAAGAAGAAGAGGAGGAGGAGGAGGAGGAGGATGATGATGAAGAGGAAATTGAATCTACTTCATCATCACATTCATTTGATACTGTTGATTCATCACAACGACTCGCCACCCCTTCAAAGAGAATATTAGATTCAGATTTACCATCGTCAATTGATGGAAAGGACGATATGAATAAAGTTCTACCTCAACAAAGACAAGTTTCTAATCAAACTCAACCATCTTATCGAATAAGAGAGAACACAGCATTCAATAACTTTAATAATAAACTTGATGATAAAATTCAAGATTATTCATTATCACCTAATAAAGAAGATTTATCGGTACACTCATCTTCCGACTCATCAATAGTACAATCAAAGCAAGCACAAACGAAACGATCAACCTCAATTTCATCTCAATTGAGCAAATTATCTAAAAAGGATAAACCATCATTTTTCAAAAGATTATCATTTGTATCTAAAAGGAAAGAAGAAGTGGAAAGTAGTGATTCATTGGAAGTTGGCAATTATTCGAGTTCAAATCTTTCATCAACTTCGTTAGAAGACATTAAATCTTTACAATCCGAGCTAGTTATCATTTCAAAAGAATTTGCCAGTTCAATAAGAAGAGAAATCATACTTGAACAACTTTTAAAAGATAAATATATTCAACATTCACAAAATTCACACCTTTTCAATGAAATTTGTGATGTCACATTGAAATCACAAACCATTTCCGATTTAGAAAACAAATTGAACCATCAAAGATATATAAATTTAGATAAAGATACCCTGAAAACACAAATTTATCAAGAATTGCTCGAGAAAAATGATAAATTGACTGAACTACAAGAAAAGGTTAATGAATTACAAATTGAAAAGCAAAAAAATATTGATTTGTTAAATAAATTTGAATCTTTAGAAAACAATCAACAAGAAAATATAACCACAAATACCGATTTAGATATGTATATAAATGAAATTAAATATTTGAAAAATCAAAAGAATGAATTAATAGAAACTGTAAGTAAATTAAAGCAAGAATTGGAAATTTCAAATAGAAATAAAAAATTAGTTGAGGATAAATTGAATGAGAAAACGGGTAAAAGGGGTAATAATACAATTAATGGATTTACAATTGTTTCACCAAATAAAAAGGGGTTCTTAATTAATGAATAGATAAACTAATATATAAATTAGAATCAAAAAAAAAAAAAATGAAAAAAAAAAAAATAAAAAAAGTATCATGTGTTGAGTAGTACCCTCATGTGTTATGTCTTTCTTTTATGGTCTATTTTTATCTATAAAATTCAAAATAACTTTTGCAATTAAAACACCTTGATTATTCAACGCTTCAGTATGATATTTTGCCTTTTCGTAATCCTTTTGAGTAATAAGTCCAGCATCAAATTTTGCTTTCAACAAATCCAAAGAATATTGGGTTGAAAATTCCGGATGTCCTTGAAAAGTCAATAATTTATATTTCAAATTTTCTTCATTTGATATTATACCCTGTATTGCGCAATTTGAAGTATGGCCAATATTTAAAAAGTTATCACTCAAATTACTTGGTAATCCATACACTATATCTTGATGGAATTCAATTAAATTTATATGATTCAACAATTCTTCATTCTCGGTGCTCAATTGTAAAAACGGAGAATTTTTAAGTTTGAAAATGTTGTTGTTTAAATTGATAGTAGTTATGCCCAATTCCCAGCCCTTTTCATTTCGATCAATTTTGCAACCTAAATTCTTACAAAGAATCTGATGCCCAAAGCAAAGACCAACCACGGGTAAATTTGAATTGAACAATTGTTCAACGATGAAATTGTTCAAACGATTGATCCATGCCACATCTGTACTGAAAGAATCACTTCTTGAGCCAGTTAAGATGAATCCCCTGATGAAGTTGTTTTGGATGTTTTGATTCAAATTAGAATAGACGTCATTTAGAAATTGTGGATCATCTGATTTCAATTGATATTTGACATAAGGTAATTTCCAATTTGGATAGTTAGCCAGGTTTAATAAGTTTATAGTATTGTCGCCAAAGTCACCATATTTGTCTGTTATATCGGGGATGGCAGTATCTAATACTAGTATTGCTATATGAAAAGAAGTGTTGTCTTTTTCAATCATATAAAAACAAAGTGGCCAACAAAAAAGGTTGCTTATCTGAAATTCAATGATACAAACAAACAAACAAACAAACAAAAAAAAAACAAAAAAAACATTGTTACACCAACCTGCATACAACCACCACCACCACCACCACCAGAATGCACACACACACACCACCCAAAAGGACTGAATGCCGCTTAATTGAGATATATATAGTTAATTAATATATATAATTATACCATCTCGACTAACCATGGATCGATTTTCCTGAATCGATATTACATACCAAAATTATACTCAATTAGTCATTATTATTATTATTATTATTATTATTATTATTATTAACTACCTGTTCTTTTTTGTACACGACTATCCGATAGAATAAGAGTTTATCTTATTCCTGATTTAAGCTAATTGGAGAAATCCCACCGTTGAATAGCAGATGATACAATCTTCCACCTGTGCACATCGTAATGGACACGATTTTCAACAACTGAAAGAAACAGCCAATCACCGTCACTCTCGTTCCATCGTGTTACTTGAAACATAACTGTTGCTTATTATTTTTTGTCGGGTTTATACTGGTAGTAGTAGTCAAATAAGCGTTAGCGTGTGAGTGGGCACAAATTAATTATTTGTTTATAAGACAATGCAAAATCTGAGAAAAAAAAACTCGATCAAATAAGTTTATTAATCAAATTTGATACAAAGATCACCCATCTTTACACTGTTTTGCCGGTTTTTTTATAGACAGTAGCTTAATTATACTTTATACATAATAACTATTCATCTACTAATAGTTAACTTATTATCTTACTAATCACATTCATTATTCAATAATGTCTGATCAACATATAGATCAAAGAAGCGGTGGTACAATATCTAATTTATCTGCTGGACTAAAATCGGTATCATTGACTGATCAGCAGCAAAACGAAGTCAATTTAAATCTATTACAACAACAATTAAAAAACGAAGCTGCAAATAATAACAACAACAACAACAACAATAATAATAATAATCATAATAATAATAATTCACAGTCTCAATCACAGTCCCAGTCACAATCTCAAATACAATCAAGAATTTCTCAATTTTTTCAAAATCAACCAACTGAAGGCTATACATTATTTTCACACAGATCGGCACCTAATGGATTCAAAGTTGCAATTATATTATCAGAATTGAATTTATCATTCAATACAATTTTTCTCGATTTCAATAATGGCGAACAAAGAGCTCCCGAGTTTGTCACAATAAATCCAAATGCCAGGGTTCCTGCTTTAATCGATCATTATAATGAAAACACATCAATTTGGGAATCCGGGGCAATCATTTTATATTTGGTCAATAAATATCTTAAAGAAAACGGTTCGTGCAGCTTATGGTCTAATAATTTAATTGAACAACTGGCTATAAATTCATGGTTATTTTTTCAAACGTCTGGACATGCACCAATGATTGGTCAAGCTTTGCATTTCAGATACTTTCATTCTTGTCCTGTTCCAAGTGCTGTTGAGAGATATACAGACGAAGTTCGGAGAGTTTATGGTGTTGTAGAAATGGCCCTTGCCGAAAGAAGAGAGGCGTTGATAATGGATTTAGACGTTGAAAACGCTGCCGCTTATTCTACGGGCACGACACCATTATCGCAACTGAGATACTTTGACTATCCCGTATGGCTAGTTGGCGATCGTGCAACTATCGCCGATCTATCCTTTGTACCATGGAATAACGTTGTTGATAGAATTGGTATTAATTTGAAAGTTGAATTTCCCGAGGTTTATAAATGGACAAAATATATGATGAGAAGACCAGCTGTTATTCGTGCATTAAGAGGCGATTGAAACAGTGATACCAACTAAATAAAAATTATATATATATATAAACAGTGATACCAACTAAATAAAAATTATATATATAATTATATATTTTTTTTTTTTTCATTTCTTTTTTTTTTTTTTTTTTTCTTCTCATCATGGATTCTGATACTTTTGTATTGGGTAATGAAGCATTTATAAATTGCAAAAAATCATTACAAGCATTGAAAGGGAACAATGAAGAATCGATATATTTAATTATAAATATAAAGAAAAGATTGATAAGGTCAAAGGATTATATACAACGTATAATACCAATCAGTAATAAAATCAATAGTTTAACTGATAAATCAATATTATTAATTACAAAAGATGATCAAAGTTATAAACAAAATTTATTACAAAATGAACTCACACAAGATATTTTCAATGATATAATACCAATCAGAAGATTAAAGAAATTGAGTAAACTGAAGAAAAATTTGGTTAAATTGTTTAAAGAAAATGATTACGTAATAGTCGATTTCCGAGTTAATAAATTTTTACCACTGATATTGGGTGCCATATTTTATCACAAGAATAAGAAATTACCTTATATAGTGCAGATGGCAAAACCAACGAACGATAAAACAAAATTGAGAGTATCCAAAGAGAATAAATTGAAAGATGATCGATGTGATGCAAAATATGTATATAAACAAATTAAAAGTATAGTTGAAAACACCAGTTATTTACCTAGCGATGGCGATTGTTTATGTATAAGAGTCGGAATGACAAATTGGAATAAGAGTAAAATGATTGAAAATATCAATGATACAATTAATTACTTGATAGATGAGAAGAATTTACCAAATGGTGGTGTACTAACTTTGAATCAAATTGGTAATGTATATGTCAAAACAAGTGAAAGTATAAGTTTACCAATCTTGGTTAAAGAAGAAAATGGAACAAGAGGTGAAGAAGAAGAAGATGACGATTCCAATAGTGACTACGATTTTTAATAGATGAAATTGTTATGATATCATTTTTTTTTTTTGTTATACTAAGCCCGTTTACTCTTTGCAACCAACCGTTC
>JAJMBM010000136.1:19096-30533 GCA_030565325.1 Insectozyma coleopterorum
GATGGGAATTTACATTTTTTTTTTTATTTTTGTTATACTTAAACCTAAGCCCGTTTATTCTTTGCAACCAACCGTTCGTTGATGATGGGAATTTACATTTTTTTTTTATTTTTGTTATACTTAAACCTACGCCCGTTTACTCTTTGCAACCGTTCGTTGATGATGGGAATTTACATTTTTTTTTTTTTTTTTTTTTCTGTTCCGAAATTTTCTATATACACATGGTAGTTTTTATCTTGCAATTCCATCTTTTTCTTGCTTTAATTTTTCAAAGTCTTAATGAATCAAAATGATGAAAATGAAAGTACACCACCACCATCTTATGCCTCACATATAATACAAGACATCGGATCATCGGCACCTATTCAATTCCTCAATTCTTTAATCACCGATGAGAATGACGATGCTATAGAGAGAGTTGAGCATTTTAAATATAAGCAACAATTGGAAAGAAAATTAACCGTTACGTCTGTGATTGGGTTGGGATTTTCAGTCATGGGTGTTCCGTTCGGTTTATCATCCACTTTATGGATAAGTTTAATGGATGGTGCCAATGTCACAATTCTATATGGTTGGTTAGTTGTTTCCGTCTTCTCGCTATTTGTTGTGTTAAGTTTATCGGAGATTATATCGAAATATCCGTCCGCCGGTGGTGTATATCACTTCAGTGCCTTATTGAGCAATGAGAAATATTCTTTAATCTGTTCATGGTTTTGCGGGTGGTTGTTAATCATTGGGAATTGGACATATGCAATTTCAATCATGTTTTCCGGAGCACAATTTATTCTAAGCATGTTTGGACTAACCGATATAGAGTATAAAGAAGATAGATTCTGGGTATTGGGTATTTTCTATTTATTATTAGCACTTAGTGGGTTTATAAATTTTCAATTTTCAAAATATTTGGAGAAAATTAATAAAATGTGTATATTGTGGACTATTTACGCTGTTTTGGTGATTGATTTTTTATTAATCTTTTATGCCAAACGGACAAACTCAATCAAACAGATATTAACCACGTTTGACAATTCCAGATCTGGATGGCCTGCACCATTGGCATTTTTAATAGGTTTACAAAGTTCTAGTTTTTCATTAACGGGTTATGGAATGTTATTTTCAATCACCGATGAAGTTAAAAACCCGGAAAGAAATATGCCAAAGGGAGCAATCAGTGCAATTTTAATAGCAACAATTACAGGGTTCATATTTATAATTCCAATATTGACCATCTTACCCGAATTGCAATTATTATTAGATGCGAATCCCAATGTGATGCCAATAGATTTAATTTTCAAAATCGCCACTGAGTCATATATAATTTCATTTTTAATGGCCTGTTTATTAATTGGGACTATAATATTTCAAAGCATTGGTTCCTTAACCACTGCATCTAGATCCACATATGCGCTAGCCAGAGATAATGGGCTACCATACAGTGAAATTTTCACATCTGTCAACTCAATTGAACAGTATATCATTCCCAGAAATGCCTTGTTTTTAAGCATGTCGGTGTGTGCGATATTGGCATTATTGAGTTTAATTTCCTCAAGTGCCTTTAATGCATTCATGGGAGCTGCAGTTGGCTCATTGACGTTGGCTAATGGTATACCTATTTTCTGTCTAATGATGAATAAACGACAAAAGATTAAAGGTTCAGTGTTTAAATTGAAAAAACTAGGTTGGGTTATAAATTCATTATCATTGTTTTGGATAATGTTGTCGATTGTAATATTATGTATGCCACCGGTGATAAAACACTTGACGTTTAAGAACTTCAATTATGCTGTGTTTGTGATGATTTTTTTTCTATTGACCGCTGGGTTAATGTTTAAAGTGTGGGGTTATAAATCGTTCACTGGTCCGCAAATCGATAGTGATTACTTTGAATTGAACAATCTAGAAAATTCAACAAGAGTGCAACAATTGATGCCAAATTCAGAAGAAGAAGGGGTCGAAATGCACAAGAAGGTGAATAGTTTTGAACGATTCGACGACGATGCATTTGAAATTGGAAGCGTTGGTTCTTTTGAAAATTTCGAACAAGAAGAAGAAGAAGAAGAAGAAGAAGAAGAAGAAGAAGAAGTAGATCCACAAGAAGAATCATCCAGGAATGGAAAAGAGGGGTATAAGAGATTAAGTGAAGAAAGTACTTTTGATAATAACACAATTGTTGAGTCTCAAGATAAAAAAACCAAAAATGGATCAAAGAAAAAAGATGGATATAAGAGACTAAGCGACGAAAGTACCTTTGATAATAACACAATATTTGAATCTGAAAACAACCCACAAGAAGTTAAGAGAGGAAAAGATGGACACAAAAGAACAAGTGAAGATAGTTCATTAGACACCAATACGATTGTTGAACCATTTGAAAATCACCAAGACAAGGAGAATACAGTGTTATTCGATGTAGACAACAACAACAACAACAACAATTGATGAGTTATGACAAGATATAATAATTTATAGATGAATAAATATTCCACCAAAAAACCATTCTCATAAAATATTCCACTAAAAAACTAAAATAATTCTTTATATGTCCTACGTCTCCTATACCAGTATAGGTATATACTCAATTACCTAATGTAATATTAATGGATTCTTCTCAAATATAAAATAAATAATTCTCATAAAAATATTCCCACATTTTTCTCTCAACAGAAAATATAAAATTTTATTTTATTTAATTTCCAACTCAATTTCCACATATAACCAATATGTCAGCGGACCATACGAGAGATCCATGTCCCATAGTAATTTTGAATGATTTTGGAGGTGCATTTGCGATGGGGGCAATAGGTGGATGTGTCTGGCACGGTATCAAAGGGTTCAGAAACTCACCGCACGGAGAAAGAAGCCATGGGGCATTATCAGCTATAAAACAAAGAGCACCTAGAGTAGGAGGGAATTTAGGTGTTTGGGGTGGATTATTCTCGGTGTTTGACTGTTCGGTGAAAGCAATTAGAAAAAGAGAAGATGCTTGGAATGCAGTCATTGCTGGCTTCTTCACAGGTGGTGCCCTTGCAATAAGAGGTGGTTGGAAACATACTAGAAACTCAGCTATAACTTGTGCGTGCTTATTGGGTGTTTTCGAAGGTGTTGGTATGATGATGCAAAGATTGCAGGCCCAACCTACAATGGCACCTGTATATCCCGAAGACCAAGCATTGGCAGCATAAACAAAAACCAATGTGTGAAAAACGTCCCATTGTTTATCGTGTGTATATATAAATCAAACATATCTCTTTAGAAAAGTTGAAAAGTTGAAAAGTATCACTTCTTATATTTTCTCAAATTTCTCTCTCTCTCTCCTTGATAAAATAATACTACATTAATCACACAATTAAAAAGCTATACAAGATTATAAATACCCTATCAAAACATTAGAATCTTATTAATACAAGTTTGTATATTTAACACAATTGTTCACAAGCAATCATTTATAAATTAGCTACCGTCATCTGAACATACCTACTTAATTCACATTATACCTAATCCAGTATGGCTTATAACAATTTCAACTATAATAATCGACACAACTCAATAGGTGGGAATTGGCATTTACCTTTGTCCCTTCAACAACAACAACAACAACAACAACAATCACAATCACAACAGGCCCAACCACAATTGTCATATCAACAACAATTGGATATGTTGTCCCTCGAACAACAGCAATATTATATCCAACAACAACAAATGCCTGGATTTAGAAATCCATGGTATTCGAATCGTCAACAAATGTCCACATCTCCCAGCTCACAAGCATTGTCACAATCCCCTACGAAAGGTCAACAAATTCCACTACTACAACAACAGCAACCACCCATCAATAAACGATTATCATTCACAAATCAATTGCCAACTACTTACGAAGACAACAATAACAATACAAATAATATACCGTATATAAACCCACCCACTCGTGCTGATAATCCATTTAATCAATATTTCGCAAACCAGGAAATTTCATTGAATGACCGTCGAATGTCAGCCGCAATCGATGGAACTCATTTGAACCCTTATCAAAACTATACCCAATTGAATAACGGATTTCCTCAACAACAACAACAACAACAACAACAACAAGCTACTTTTAATCAAATGATACCCTCAGGTACACGAAGATCATCATTAGCTGCGATTCCAAATTATCAACAACAACAACAACAACAACTATCAAATATGATATACACACAACAACCAATGGATAATAAAGGATATTACATTAGTCCTCGATTGGGCAGGTCGCCGCTGATTATACAATATCAGCAATTTCAACAAAATTTACAAAATCAAAAGCTTTTGAAATCTAAAAGACCAGCTCCAAAGGCAAGGAAAGTGTACCAGAAATCAGATTTAGCTCCAAAAGTACATCAACAACCTAAATATAGAAGATGCTCAGTCAATTCAATCCATATATCTCCAGTAAATGCATTGAGTGTATATTTAACAGAATCCTATTCTTTATGTCAACCCAAGAGATTTCAATATTCAAAATCAACAAATCCCAAACGTGTACTAACGAAACCTTCCGAACCCAAATGTAACAATGGATTTGATAATGATGAAAGTGATTATATCTTATATGTCAATGATATTCTAGGTACTGAAGAAGGTAGAAAATATATGGTTCTAGATTTATTAGGTTCAGGCACATTTGGACAAGTTGTTAAATGCCAAAATTTATCAAATCAATCTGTTTGTGCTGTAAAGGTTATAAAATCAAAACCAGCGTATTTAAACCAATCATTAACAGAAGTTCGATTATTGGAATTTTTAAATAAAAACACCAGTGGTAAAAATTTTATTAGACTATTGGATACATTTATGCACAAGGAACATTTATGTTTAGTATTTGAAGTATTGGCATCAAATTTATATGAATTGATTAAACAAAATCAATTCCAAGGTTTGAATATGAAACTTGTGAAATTGTTAACTAAACAATTATTAGATGCATTGTCTGAATTGAAAAATTTTCAAATGATTCATTGTGATTTAAAGCCTGAAAATATTCTATTATGTCAACCCGATAAACCAAATATAAAAGTCATCGATTTCGGTTCGGCGTGCTTCACTAGACAAACAATTTACACATATATACAGTCGAGATTCTATCGATCTCCAGAAGTGATATTGGGTTTACCATATACTGAATCAATCGATATGTGGTCATTGGGATGTATTGTTGGTGAATTATTCCTAGGGTTACCCATGTTTCCAGGAACCTCTGAGTATAATCAAATTTGGAAAATCGTTGACATGTTGGGCCCACCACCAAAACATATGATTGAAGTTGGTAGAAACTCATTAGATTTTTTTAAAAAATTACCAAATGAAGATCCAAATGGCAAAAATAAATACGTGATTAAAACCTATGAAGAATATGTTGAATTTGTACAATTGAATAAAAAGGATAACAATTCGAAACATCATAAAAAGGAACAACCAAATAAAAATTATTTCAAACAAAGATTGTTAAAAGATATAATTACAAATTATAAAATGCCAACTAAGAAAATGACAAGTTCAATGATTGAAAAGGAGTATCATGAACGATTATTATTGATTGATTTCTTAAAGAAAGTTTTGAATTTGAATCCTTTGGAAAGATTAACACCACAAGAAGCATTGAAACATCCATTTATAAATGATGTCAAAACTATTTAATATACTATACTTTATAAATGTCAAAACTATTTAATATACTATACTTTATAAATGTCAAAACTATTTAATATACTATACTTTATAAATGTCAAAACTATTTAATATACTATACTCATTTATAAAATATTACTATATTAATAATTTTCTTTTTTTTTGCGTGTAGTAGTTACCAAACTGGTTCAAAAAAATTATCAACAAAATTAACCACCAAATTTATAGAGTATGAATGTTAGTACCAGTTCATTAGGTGTTAGAAGAAGAAAATTAGCTACACAGAATATAGACGATGAAGAAAACGCAGCATTATTAAAACTAGGACCAGAATTTCAATTAATTCAGTATAACAATTATGGAGAACAGACTGAATTACAAGCATTAGATTTATCAGAAGCAAGACTATTAATTAGATCAGCATTGAAGAAACGAAAACAAAAGCCAAAATCTACATCAACAAAACGTATAGATACTAATAATGATGATAACGATGATAACGATATAGAAATGGATAATAATAATAATAATAATAATAATAATAATAATAATCATAACGATGATGGAAATAAAAAAAAACAAGATGATGAAGATGAAGAAGGAGACGATATAAAAGAAGATGAAATTTCAAATATAGAATTAGCAGGCCCAAATTCAAATGAAATTGTACATAAAACATTAAATTACTTGACAAATTTTGCCAGATTTAAAAATAAATCAAGTTGTGAAACCGTTGAAAAATTATTAAAAGACTTTAGTGAACATTGTAGTGAAAAATTACATCCTTTTGAATTAGCACAATTGGGTACGTTGGAATGTGAAGATTCCGAAGAAGCTAAAAGTTTAATCCCCAGTTTGACTAATAAAGTAAGTGATGTGCAATTACAAACGTTGTTAACCGAATTGAGAAAATATCAATCATTATCATAGAGAAAGATCTGTATTAATACTATATATATAAACCAAACAAAAAAAAAAAAAAAAAAGGTGGTGATATAAAGAAAACTTTATATACGTTGTGAATGCAAATAAAAAAATAGCACCAATTTTTAACTAAGTCAGACACCGTGGAAATGGTGTTTTTTTAAATCTCTCTATTATTATATATATATATTTTTTTTTTTTTCAGCGCATTACTTTTTACAACCAAAGAATAAATTTATTCAAAATGGATGATGATGATATGTATGATGAGTTTGGTAATTATTTAGGTGAGGATGGTTCAGATTCAGATGATGAAAGTGTTGATTTACAACAAACTACTACCGATAATGCTTCGCAGGATATTCAAACGACTGCTTTGGTTAAACATGATGTAGATACAAATCAAAGTGAAATTGTATATGTACAACCAGCTGATAATGCAATAGAAGAACCAATAATTAAACCAAATATAGAAAAGGTAATGAAAGAAGAAGATCAACAAGATTCAAATTTAAATTATTCAATAACTTACCTCAAGGAACTTTTAAATAATTCACCCGCAAGAATACGAAATATTGCAATTGTTGGAAATTTAAGTACTGGGAAGACATGTTTAATTGACCAATTGATATACTACACCCGTAATATACAGAGAAAGAACAAGGATTTGAGATATTTAGATACTCATAAAATTGAAGTCGATAGGGAAATTAGTATTAAATTATCACCAATCACTTTGATATTACCTGATTCAAAAGACAGATCACATGTGATTAATTTGATAGATACGCCAGGACAAGTTGAATTTAATGATGAAATGATTGCAGGTCTAAACGGGGTAGACGGTGTGATCTTAGTCCTTGATGTTGGCGAAGGTTTGACAACTAGAGATCAAATGATCATTGATGAAATTGTTAAATTAAATTTGCCAATAATTTTAATTTTGAATAAAATTGATCTGCTCATACTAGATTTGACACTACCACCCAATGATACATATTTAAAATTGGATGTAATAATCGATGATGTAAATGATTATATCCAATCCAATGAATACTATAATGAATACAAGTATAAAGCAACATTATCACCAGAGTCAAATAACGTATTTTTTTCATCAGCAAAATATGATTTTTTGTTTAATTTAAAATCATTTACTAAAATGTATTTTAATAATCAACAAACAAAAGTTGATGAAAATGAATTTATGAATTTATTATGGGGAGATTATTATTTCAATGAGGGATTGATTTCAAGTGATTCAAATAATGGAAGATCCGAAAGGTCCTTTGTGTCATTTATATTAAATCCATTATATAAAATAATCACCTACACATTAACGCATGAAACTGGTGATAAAAGATTAGCTACTTTATTATGGGAAAATTTTAGATTATCACTAAATAAAAAAAAATATAATCAAGAGCCTCAGATTTTATTGAGAACCGTTTTCAACAGTATATTTCAACAAGATGGTATAAAAAGTTTAATCGATACAATTCTGACAACCGTATTACCGCCGATGAGTATTACAAAAAGACAGGGGATAGAATTTAACTCCACAATTGGACAAGTTTTAAAATTAATTGAATCTTCGAATTGTAACAACTTTTCAGCTTTAATTAGACTATATCACGGTACGTTAAAAACAGGAGACAAGGTCAAGATATACGGAGATGATTATAATCAAGATAAAGACAATTTTAAACTAGAGACAATTAGTAAAATTTCCATACCACAAGGTAGATCAGAAATTGCTATTGATCAAGTTAATGCAGGTAATATTGTTTTAATAGAAGGAATTGATTCAATATTGAAAAAAGGAGGTACAATAACGAGTGTTGATGTCGAATTGCCAAAAACATTCACAACACCAAGCTACGACAATGTCTCAGTATTTAAAGTTGCCGTTGAACCATATTACCCTTCTGAATTACCATTATTACTTGAAGGGTTGAGAAAAATCGATAAATCGTATTTATCATCGATAATCAATGTCGAAGAAAACGGCGAACATATAATAATATCGCCTGGTGAATTATATATGGATTGTATTTTACATGATTTAAGATTATTTTTCAATGAGGAATTACAAATTAAAGTAAGTGATCCAATGGTGAAATTCTCAGAAACATGTACCGACATGTCATTTACTAAAATTCCAATAAAAATTAATGATTTACAAATTTCCATAATTGCAGAACCAATAAACGATCCACAATTGATACATAATTTAGAAACTGGAAAGATCAACATGAATAAATCAAGAAAAGAAATATCGACAATTTTAAAACATCAACATAAATGGGATTCATTAGCCGCTAGATCATTATGGGCAATTAGTTCAAATTTAAATTTCCCTTCAATTTTATTAGACGATACATTAGAATCAGAATCGAATAAAGAAATACTCAATGAAATCAAAGATTTAGTAATTACTGGATTTCAATGGAGTGTGAATGAAGGACCATTAATTAATGAATCTATTAAAAATGTTAAATTTAAAATCATTGATTTAATCACAATGAATAAAAATATTGAAATCAATTCAGCTCAAATTATTCCAATGGTTAGAAATTCTTGTTATACTGCTTTATTATTAGCACAACCAAGATTATTAGAACCAATTTATAAAATAATCACCACTTGTACATATAAATCGATTCATGTATTACAAGAACTTTTAAAGCAACGAAGAGGTTTCATGGATTCAAAAATTGAAATTCCCGGTACTCCATTATATGAAATCATCAGCTATATACCTGTGATTGATAGTATGGGATTTACATCTGATTTGCAATTGCATTCAAAAAATCAGGCAAAATGTCAATTAATCCTTGATTATTGGGAAATCGTGCCTGGTGATCCATTAGACCAGACTCAAGAATTATCAAAATTAAAACCCGTCACAAATGATGAATCTTTAGCAAGAGATTTTATGGTGAAAACTAGAAAAAGAAAAGGAATAACTGGAGAACCAACATTACAAAAATATATCGATACAGATTTATATATTAAATTAAAAGAGAGAAAATTGATTCAATAAAAAATTACATAGGAAATTCTAAACTAAATAATGATTCAAAAGTCTTTCTTGGTTACTCTTGAAATTTTGAATAATTGTCATTCATTCAAAATATCCTGCTACCTTAAATGATTTTTCTTTTCTTATTTTCATGTTCTTCATACCCTTCAATACTTTCAAATCCTCCATTATTTGATAAATTTTCAACTAAACTATTAAACTTTGTTATGAATCTTGGCTGTGTTGATACTTCAAAATTCAAAAATTTCGGTATCTTATTCACATCCTTGGTACATTTGCATAATCTTTTAAATAAATCAATGAAATCTAATATTGTTAAATCTTTACAATAAACATTATCTTCTGTTATTTTAAATTTGCCAAATTGAGGAATTGATAATACTATTTCATCACTCATTTGATAATTCAAATTTAATCTTGAACTTCTTAATATGACAAACAAATCTTCAATCGAGGTATTCATATCTGAAATATCATCAAATATAATTGGTGTATTAGAATTATCTGCATTTTTAGTTGGAAATAATAAATACTTTGACTTTGAATAAATTAAATATATAGGGACATTGAACTCGTTGCTATCTTGTTGTTCAATCGCATCTCTAATTATAGAATCATCCGCACTAGACCCACTATTATTGAGTTCTTTCCCTATCCACTCGACATTATTTTGCCCTTCTATAAATAAATCATTTCCAGTTGCCAAAGTATCACTTACTTCATCTCTTGCATCACTTAATTCTTCAACTATTTTACCTGCATCATGAGATACAACTTCCTTAAATTCATCTTTAGTATTGTTTGTTTCCTCGATAACTTTATCAACAATACTGATCTGCCTTCCGTCGTCATAAACATTTATTCCTTCAGTTTCATCCACAGTTCCCTGTGTTGTACTATTTTTTTTTCCAATCTCTTCTTCTTCATCATTGATTTTATTTCCAATCTCTTCTTCTTCATCATTGATTTTATTTCCAATCTCTTCTTCTTCATCATTGATTTTATTTCCAATCTCTTCTTCTTCATCATTGATTTTATTTCCAATCTCTTCTTCTTCATCATTGATTTTATTTCCAATCTCTTCTTCTTCATCATTGATTTCATTTCCACGATCGCGTGATCTGTTTGTAGTACTTTCATATTCCAAATCGTGATCGAATTCTTTAATTTCATCCCTCAATTCGTCAATATCTCGGACAATATTTTCATCCATTTTATCAATACCTTGGTTTTGGTTATTCTGTATATCTTCTTCTCTGGAGTATGTTATTTCCTCCGTGGCTTGATGTTGATAATTTATTTCATCATCATAATTAATTTCATCTTTGCTATCATCATGTTCAAATTTTTGTATTATATTGTTTTGTTCCGTATCATCTTGTTCATTATCAAGAATTTCGATTTTATCCCCTATTGTAATTTCCGACGATGTTTGAAGATATCGTTCCGGTAGATTATCTTCTAGTATATCATTGGTTATATTTGCTTTAACGTAATCATCATCTTCATATTCTAAAATCTCATCAGGGTAATCATTTGCCTTCGTTGTAAAATCTGTTGAATCATTATTTAATTGAGAATTTCCTATCTTTGCCTGTTCATCTAATAAAATTGGTTCCTCGTTCATACTTCTATAAACACTAGTTAGTATTTTATATTCCTAAAGTACATACACAGTCAAAATTTTAACGCTGTATTAAATTAATAATTTTAAAATTGAAAAAAGGGTGGTAAAACTTGCACTCAGTTTTTTTTTTTTTTTTTTTTTTGTTCCTGTTTCGCAAAAGTGCGATATAATAA
>JAJMBM010000137.1:0-30277 GCA_030565325.1 Insectozyma coleopterorum
AAAAAAAAAAACAATCAAAAAACGTTTATGCACGGTGGTTAATTATATACGTTTTGAGAGTCCAATGGTTTTAAATGCAACCATAGAATTACACAAAATTTAAAAAAAAACAAATCTAAAAATTAAATTAGATTCATTGATAAAATTACAAACCTACCAAATTAAAAATGTATAAATAAATAGACCAATGAAAATTGGGAATTAGTTTTTTCTTACATATTTTTCATTGTCGAACAAAAGAATAAGAAAAACAAACTTTAACTTCTCATTTGAGATTGAGAAATTTGCTCACTGTTAATTAATCGAAACCTTCATTTTTGTTACATAGCAAAAGATCAAGGCAAAATTGTCCCCAATGTGACTCATTCTATTATTCTATCTCTCTCTTTTTTTTATTGAAACGGCGATTTGGAGGTCATGGTTATTGTCATCCTCATTGTTCTTGTTTTCGTTACAAAATTTTCAATTAGAAATTAAATGAAAATAAGTTGGAGAAACACAATATTACACTTGTTGTTTATGTATGTTTGTTTGTTCAACGTAAATCTCATTAGACATGCGTAACTAGAACGGTTAATTTTTTTGTTTAAAAATTGGTAGCAAAATATTATCAGTATAAAGTTTTGATTCAACATAACATAATATAAACTATATAATACGAGGACGTAAAATGTATCTAAAATTCGTACTTCTGTATAGAAAAAAGATGTGTTTTTACAATAAGCATTAATCCTATTATTTTATGATAAATATTCTTTATGAATTCAATTTGTTTTCTAATTTAAAGTTGGAATCATTAGAATAAAATACATAATTAATTCAAAACTGGATCCATTAGAATAAAATAGACAATTTTAGTAATTTATTTATTTATTTTTTTAAGAAAACTGGTGATTAATTGAGAATTTTCTTGAAAAATTGGATACCTTGCATTGTAGATTAATAAGATTAATAGAAATATTAATCTAGCCGTTAGAATATAAGACAATGTGTCATAATATATATATGGTGTTGATACATATTCTTTTATGGATATATATTTATCCAAAATTATAAATCGAGTTTCGTCACTTCTTGTATCAATTGTGGATTTATTAAGTAAATTATACAACCTTGGAACATTTAATGCAATTTATTTGAAGGTCTCAAAGTTATTAAGAAGAAAAGTGTCAAATTCAACCTTGTATTAATCCATGTGTTTATGTTACATATATTTTTTTTGTTAATAATAGAGAATATAACTACAATAGATAAACAAAATTGTTGAATAAAATAGATTGAAAGATGAAGTAATGTAAAAATAAAGTTTTTTAAACTGTAATTTGAATTTTTAAAAGTTTTAGTTTCTTTTTCGAATTATAAAGTTATAACTGAATTCAATGATATATAGGGTAAATATAACTTTGTAATTGATAAATATTCTTGATTATAATTCAATCCATATAATCAATGGAATAACAATGAATTGACGACTAGTATTGTATTTGCAACCAGTGCGGGTTTATCTTATCGTACGGGGATATTTATCTTTTTGTAGATTTGTTACTATTTGAAAACATTGCGCCTCGTTTATTCCCGAAAAAACAAGTGCAATTCAATACCTTGCATTTCCCCGGTTGCGGTACTACGAGAATATCTCGTGTCGCGTCTAAATTTCCACATCAAAGATGTGCTAATAATGATAAATTACTTGAATAGTCAGATATGTAATGAAACCATGTCTTGAATTCATAACGACGAAAAATAAAACAAGAATGATAGAGTGGACAATGAAGGCAAAAAAAAAAAAATATAGTTATAGTTTTCTTAGTAGATGAGAATGATTAATAGTGGTAAGTTCTACTTATTCAAGACAAATAAACCCCCATTGAATTGCTTATTTATCACATATAAAGAGTATTTATTTGCCTTAATCAGATTCCTTCTTGGGTTAAAAAGAATAAAGTTTAACTAAAATAATCAAAGAAAAAGAAAACAAAAAAACTTTAGTTTCATATTTAAACTTTTACATAACTTTTTAAATCTTAGATTTACAGAAAACCTGTTTATTAATTCGTTGAATTATAAAAATTCTACAAGTCTAACATTCTTTTCGGTTTTAATGCAATAAGTGGTAGAATTTCAGTGGAGTATCGGAGTAGAGAAAAGATGAAACAAATTTTGGAAAACGATCAAGTGCCAAGGTGAATATAATTCAAATAAACGTCAAACACCAATACATTGAACGATGTTATAGATTGATATAATATCGGGTAACAATTGGGAAATAGTTGAATTAAGTTTTTCAAAATCTAATTTTTTTATTAAACTGTTACCCTTTCAGTGAATTTCAACAAATCATTCTAAGAAAAGTTGTAAATATAATATAGGAATATCAGGAATAAAGTTTTTTAATGAATATTAATTGGCTAGAAATATAGAAATTTCATTATCCACTACCAACTAAACTTAAACCAATATCTAACAGCAACAACAAATAATAATTATTGGCAGAATACCTAGATTGTAATAGATTTAGGATAGTTTTCCATGTGACTGTATAAGTTAGTTATATTTCATTTGTTGATTAGATTTGAATGGGAAACACGCGAGTAATAATAATAACAATAACAAGAATAAATAGATAAATAATAATCAAGTTGAAAAAATAAAATGAAAAGAAAATAACTGGGTTGTCGTTGTCGTTTTTATTGTCATTTGTCGTTACAATGTAGTAGTAGTAGTAGTAGTAGTAGTAGTGGTGGTATTCTTTGTTGTAGCAAAATTAACATAAGGATGTATATTCATAATAGACACAGTGTTTTTTAAATGATACCATACTTGCATTGATCTTTTTAGTCAAGTGAGAGATCAAAAATAAGTGTTCAAATATGCTTTATAAGAGTATATGGATAAATCGGTGTATGCTATAGAATGAGTAAATATACATGGGTGTATATTCATCATGTCTTATCTTCAAGCAATTATTACATCATCGATTTGATTGTATCAACTATGATTAAGGTTCTTATTACAATTATATTTTTTTGACCTTTGATGTTTCACTTAATTAAAGGTCCAAAGACTTTTGTTAATTATGTAGTCAATCTTTCTAATTGTCTAATTGTTTGATTGTAAGTTTGTGGTTGGTTGTTATATTTTAAATTTTAATTTTGCGTCTAGTTTTTTTTAATCTTATTATTTTATTTTGTTTTATTATTTTTTTATTTTTGTATTTTTTAATTTTTTTTTTTTTTTATTTTTTTATTTTTTTTTATTTTTTTTTTTTTATTTTTTTTCAAAATTAATGAACCATTAAAATTTATATTCCAATATTATCAACTACATTTTCATCTGTATAGTGTTGGTTAGTTAGTATACTTTACAAATCAAGTGTTCTGCTTTAGATGGTAGTATCTAAAAATACCAATGGGTTTAACTCAAATTATCGACCAACATTGCCGCCATTACACCAGAATTCATTCACAACTATTCATTCAATCAATAATACTTCATTCGTCACTGATAGTACGAGCCATAATGAAAATACAGATCCAATTTCAACTATTCAAAATGATCAACAACTGACAAAGAGCAAAGATTCATCTCCAACTCAACTGTCATCACCACTAGATATTCGTATACACAATAATACTAATAAATCACCACCTTCAACCAATTCAAATTCAAATAAGAAACAGAAATTGCCTAAGAAGTATTTTTGTAAAACGTGTAAACAAGGATTTACAAGAAAACATAATATGGTAAGTCACGAACTAATCCATTCTTCTTTGAAACCCCATGTTTGTACCATTTGTAATTTAAAATTTAGAAGAATTCACGATTTAAAACGACACGAGAAATTGCATACTGGTGAAAAACCTTTTGTTTGTAATAAATGTCAACGTAAATTTGCAAGACCCGATGCTTTAACTAGACATCAAAATTCAGCAAATGCATGTTTTGGTGAAATTAAAGAAATTCATAACAACAATAATATAGAGAATAATAATCTACACCATCTTGATGATGATAATGATAACGAAGTGTATGATGATAACGATAACGACAACGACAACAAAAACAACAACAATAATGATAATGATAATGATAATGATGATAATGATCAACATCAACAACGTCCAAAAAGACCGAAATTATCAGTCAATCAACAAGATAATCATACTACAAGTAATGGATCAGTCAGTAGTAATAGCAGTAGTAGTTTTGGATCTTCATCAATGTCATCTAATGATTCAAAACTGTCATTGAAAAATTCATCACTCAAAAGAAGCTTATCTGAGTTATCAAATAAAGAACAAAATACTGAATATTTGCAACAGACAAATACCCAACAACAACAACAACAATTGTCATCATCTCAATCTGATAATAATAATAATAATAATAATAATACAAGATTATTCATTACATCCAAACCTCAATTATATCAATTACCTCCACACCTTCATAATCCTTATACACAATTTAATTCTTTACCAAATCATTTCCAACCAAATAGACCAAAGGAAATGATATCACCGATAAATCCATTGAATAAATCGCACGCTTATTCTAGTTATTATATGCCACCACCTGCGCCGCCGCCACATACACATACGGTACCACCTGCGCCGCCGGTAACACCATATGTTCAAAATCAACAACCACAATATCATCAACAACATCCTCCAATGTTGTCTGGGTACTATTATTATTCAAATCCACAGCAACCACCACCAGCAGCTACTTTGCCAAATGTACATAATAGCGTGCATAATAGCATACAATCAAATTCTATACGAAATATATCTCAATATCAACAATTACCACCACCACCAATACATTTGATACAAAGTACATCTACTCCACAAACTCCAACACAAGCGAATACACAAACACTGCCCAAGGATGAACATGAAAAAATACCAGATCAACAACAACAACAACAACCTTCCATTTCCATTGAAGGTCAATTTATTCCTTTAGCCCATTATCAAGAGTTAGCTAATTATACACAAAATTTACAAACTGATATGGCACAATTGAATAAACGAATATCAAATTTAGAAAAAGAATTGAAAGAGGATAAAAAGAAATTATAACCATATTTAATTTTAATAGATTTAAGTTAGTTTTTCTATAAATTGTATTATTAATATATAGTATTTATGAAAGTAAAACAACAGTTAGATCTCATTTTAAATCATCATTCCATGAACAATAGTTTGTTAATTTTGAGCAACTGATTAAATCTATTTTTAGATAACGGTAGCGAGAAAAAAATAAAATCTTGCTGAAAAATTGAGTGGAGTATTAGTAGTAGTAGCTAGTATGAAGTATTATCACAAAATTATTGTGATCAAAATTGCAAGTCGTGAACTAACTGAATGATATACTTGAAGTTGATTAGAAACAACGATTTAAAGTTTGATTTATGGTTATATAAGGTGTCAAACTTTTTAGCATAAACTAATTAGTTATATAAATTTTCTGATTCAAAGTTTTTAGGAATATAACTCCAAATGCATATCAAAACACAAAATAAAATAGAAATATCCATGATAAATAATTATCCAAGATATCATTGCATAAAATTAATAAAAAGTCCACATACTATTAGATATTAATAACCCTTACAAGATGTTCAACAACGACTAAATAACAAAAAAAAGGATTGGAAGTAAACTATGAGAATCACAAGAAGAAAAGTTGTAGTTTTATACTATTGTAGTTACTTTAAGAAAGTTTAAATGATGATACATTAAAATAAATGATGATTTCAAATTGACTTTGCAACCGATAAAACAGAAAGTGAAGTAAAGTGAAATGAAATGAATTCAAAAATTGATCATTGATTGTCGATTAATAAATTTTGTATAAAATGGGCCATCTTGGTTTTTATATTTATAATTATATGAATATATGAATGAAAAATTATTATCGTTAACTTATCAGTAGTGTATGAACAATATAGTTGACTTATCTTATCTATATTTGTCTGTCACCAGGTACACGTACATGGAAGAAAACAATTTATACACATACATAACTATACACATGGTAACTAGTTAACTATGTAAATTAATTTATTATTATATAATCAGTTTGTATTTGACTTTCTGACTCATTTTTTTTCTTTTCCTTTATTTGTCAAATTTGATCATCTTTTATCTTGACACTATTCCCTTCTCAATTTTAGTATTAGCATTATTATTATTCAATTCAGCTATTCTAACTGATCAATTAATACAAAAAGGATACTACTACTACTTGTTGGTATTACACACACACACAACCACCCCTCGTTATATTATTACTTTCAATATGTCTAATAAACAATCCGATTCAAATAATCCATCTTCTTCAACTTCCATCGACGAAGAATGGTCAATCATTTCTTCCGATATAGAAGAAGACAATAATAATAACAACAATAAGAACAACGACAACAAAACATCTACAATCAACAATCCAAATCAATCCAATCAAGACTTAAATAAATCAAATTCTTTATTCACACCATCTTCCTCTTCATCGATTGATTCTAAAACACAATCGGCTAATTCTATTATTGAGGAAAATATAACAAATACAAGCAATATAAACAATAAGATTAAATTTTTTGAAAACTTATCCCAATTTAATGATTCAATTAAGCAAAAATCAAATGATTTTTATTCGAATTTTGCTAAGATTAAAATAGATCAATTAAATAAATATATTAATGATCAAAAGGAACTTAATAATAATATTGAAGAAAGTTTTGATGATCTAGATGAAACCATTAAATTGGATGATTCAAATATTCAGACTTCCAACAATCGTAAACAATTTTTATGCAAACAAATTAATAAAATTGAACAAATGTTATCAAATAATTCAGATTATTTATATTATTATATATTACTAATCATTTTAACCACAATTCCATTAATTTATTACACAATCAATTATTTAATTACCCCGAAAATCCACATTACCAAACCGTTAACAACTTTTGATAAATTTAATAACTTTTGGAATACTTTAATATATGAAGAAGAACCAATCAAATCAAATTTTTTCACGTTTGGTAGTAAAATTAAAAAGACAAATAAATTTATGAAATTTACGAATAAAATAAAAAATAATTATTATTACCCCACAGTTGAAAATTTTTTTATTCCTATGAATCAAAAGGGACAAATTGATATTAACAAGATAATTACAAGTGGACAACTGAAATTCAACGAGTTGCAAAAGATCAGTATTAAAGAATGGAATAAATTTAATGTCTTTAGTCAAGATAAAATTTCTAATTTTAAGGATGACATTAAGATATATTCCAAAGAATTGAATGAATGTAGTAAACATATGGCAAGTGACTTTAAAATATTTAGTGGGAAGAGCTTAAATGTTTCAAAATCATGGTATCAAAATGGAGTAAATAGTACATCAAATTTCTTCAACACATATAGTTCATATATTAAAAATGAAACAGTTATAATCTCACAATATTTCAATAATTCACTTGAGGCATTTCCTGAATTTAAATCGAAACTAGACAAAAATGCAATATCAATATTTAAAATGGCTAAAGAAGTGATTAAAATTGTACCAAAAAATGTGAGTGAAATAATACCTATAAGTAAAACGGTTGACGATGTGATAAAATTTAAATCAAATTTAGATAAACAAGCAGTATCGATATTTAAAACATTTAGGAATATTTCAAAATCTTTTCAAAACAATTTGAACTGTGATTCAAATAGAGAAACTCTGATGATTAAGATAAATTTGATTAGCATTGGTTAAGGGTTTTAAATATATGATTTTTTTGCAACCATTTTTTCATTTGATTTTTTCATTTGACTTGATTTCTTTTTTTTTTTTGCTGGTGCGACTATTTTCTTTTTTCTTCTGTAGTCGTGTTATGAAGTCGAATATGCTGCTAGCTTGTTGTGTCTCGTTAATAATAGTTTCTGATTCTTTTCTGCACTTTTTTTTATTTTTTCTTTTCTTTCAACAAATAAATATCCAAATCAATTTTTATATTAATAATAATGGGTATTCCGAAGTTTTTCAGATTTATATCCGAGAGATGGCCATTGATATCACAATTGGTAGATGAGAATCAAATACCAGAATTCGATAATTTATATCTCGATATGAATTCTATTCTACATACTTGTACTCATTCAAATGATAATTCAATCACTAGATTAAGTGACGATCAAGTATATGCAAGTATATTCAATTATATAGAACACTTATTTGAAATCATAAAGCCCAAAAAGACATTTTATATGGCTATTGATGGTGTTGCTCCCCGTGCTAAAATGAATCAACAAAGAGCTAGAAGATTTAGAACTGCTTTTGAAGCCGAAGAAAATTTGAAAAAGGCAATTGAACAAGGTTTAGACATTCCTAAAGAAGATCCATTTGATTCCAATTCAATTACACCCGGTACTGAATTTATGGCCAAATTAACAAACAATTTAAAGTATTTTATTCATAAAAAAATTACCCAAGATTCAAATTGGGCAAATATTGAAATCATATTAAGTGGACATGAAGTTCCTGGAGAAGGTGAACATAAAATTATGGAATATATTAGATCATTTAGATCTCAAGATGATTATGATTCAAATTTAAGACATTGTATTTATGGATTAGATGCAGATTTGATAATGTTGGGTTTAGTTAGTCACGATCCACATTTTGCATTATTAAGAGAAGAAGTTACATTTGGTTCAAAAAATAAAGCGATTAAAAATTTAAATGATCAAAAATTTTATTTATTACATTTATCATTGTTGAGAGAATATTTATCATTGGAATTTCAAGAATTGGAAAATCAATTAAATTTTGAATATAATTTTGAAAGAATTTTAGATGATTTTATATTAATTATGTATGTTATAGGTAATGACTTTTTACCAAATTTACCCGATTTACATATAAATAAAGGTGCATTTCCTTTATTGATTGCAACTTTTAAACAATCTTTATTAAACTTGGATGGTTATATAAATGAAGATGGGAAAATAAATTTATCAAGATTAAATGTTTGGTTTAAAAATTTATCAAAATTTGAATTTGAAAATTTTGAAAAGAAAGAAGTTGATGTTGAATGGTTTAATAAAAAATTGGATGATATATCAATTAGTGGTGAAAAGAAGCGTAAAAAAATTGGTAAATTATTAATATTAAAAGAAGAAAAAAAATTGGTTGGGTTTATAAAACCTTGGTTAATGGAAGTTGCAAATCAATCTATTGAACAAATTATAAATTTAGAAAATGAAGAGAAATTACCAACGTTAAAATTAAATAAACAAGATGTTGAAAAAAATCTTGATTTTATTAAAGAATTTGCATTGGAAGCTGGATTTTTAATAATTCATTCAAAATTAAATGATAGTTATATTGCAAAATATGATGTTGATGGATTACCGTCAATGGAATCTGATGAAGAATTTAATGAAAGAATAAATGAATTAAGAAGAACTATAAAAGAATATCAATCAGCAGATCTTATTGAAAGTGAAGAAATTTTACAACAAACACAAGAAATTTATAGTGAAAAATTCAATAAATGGAAAAATGATTATTATGAATCAAAAATGAATTTTTCAAATAAGGGTGATGATAAAGAAAAATTGATCGAAATGACTAAACATTATGTCGAAGGATTACAATGGGTATTATATTATTATTATCGTGGATGTCCATCGTGGAATTGGTTTTATAAATATCATTATTCACCAAGAATTTCTGATATTTCAATTGGTATTGAATATTTAATTGATTCAAATGAAAATATTGAATTTGAATTATCAAAACCGTTTAAACCATTTGAACAATTGATGGCTGTTTTACCTGCAAGATCCAAGAAATTGATGCCTCAAATATATTGGCCTTTAATGACGGATGAAACATCTCCAATTATAAACTTTTATCCAAATGAAGTTGATATTGATATGAATGGGAAATCAGCAAGTTGGGAAGCAGTTGTGTTATTAGATTTTGTTGATGAGAATAAATTAATATCAGTTTTAACACCATTAGAATCAAAATTGACCAAAGAAGAATCAATTCGAAATTCTTATGGATATCCAATTAAATTTATTCATAATCCACAAATTGATAGAATTTTTCAATCTCCATTACCGGGATTTTTCCATGATATTGAACATGATAAATGTTATGAAGAGAATTTTGAATTACCAAAAGTTGAAAATTTCAAAATCGGATTAATTGACGGTGCTAAAACTGGTATTGATTCACAAGCTGGATTTCCAACATTATATTCAATACCTTTTACATTTGAATTATCATTAAATGAAGTTAAAATTTTTAATTTCCCATCACGTTCAGAAACAATGATTTTAAAAATTGAAAATATTTGGTCTGATTTATCAATTCATCAATTTGCACAACAATTTTTAAATAAAATTGTTTATTGTAATTGGCCATATTTAAGAGAATATAAAATTACTAAAATTTTAACTCAAACCCATAAATTTGAACAATATAACAATAAAATATCGGTAAATGAATTAGACCAAGATGATTATAAACGATTTAGATCGGATTCAATAAATTTAAAAGTAGTGTATGATAAAACAAAGGGAGTTAAATTAGGTGATGTAACAACATTAATTTATGTTCAATCAGTTAATGGATTAATTCGAAATTCAAAAGGTGCATATGTTAAAACATTTAGTAAAGAAATTGAATGTTATCCGATCCAATTAGTAGTTAAAGATGTTATTAATAAAGATCAAAGATTTGCAACTAGACCACCATTATCAATTGAAGAAGAATTTCCAATAGATTCTCAAGTTATATTTCTTGGTGATATGGGATACGGATCACCAGCTAAAATTGTTGGATATAATAAAAATAAATTGAGTATAAAGATTTCAAAAATTCAATCAATTTCAGAACCAAATATTGGTAAACGAAGATTAATTATTGAAAATAAAGAAATTAAATATTATCCATCTTTTGAAGTTTCAAAAATTTTAAGAATTTCTTCATTATTATTATCTAAAATTACTTCACAATTTATGGTAATAAATGATTTAGAAGAATCAAGAAATTCTTCAAAAATTAATATTGGATTAGAATTGAAATTTGAAAGTAAAAGACAAAAAGTGTTAGGGTATACTAAAAAATCTATCAATGGAAAATTTTGGGAATTTAGTGCATTGGCAATAAATTTAATTGAAACTTTTATTAAAAAATTTCCAAATTTATTCAGAAATTTAAATAATAATGTAAATTCAAAAGATTTACCAAAATTATCACAAATTTCAAATATTGAAGAAATTAAACAAATTAAAATTTGGTTAAAAGAAGTTAAATCGGATTTAATCCCCGTCTCATTAGAAAGTGAATCATTTACAAAGTTTTCTTATCAAGCAATTGAACAATATATGAACAATTATTATATGACGAATCAACAAATACCAACCATTAATAAGGATATCAAGGGTGTACCAAGAGAAGCAATCTTGAATGCAAGTGAATCATATCAATTATTAAGTGATCAAAAATTTGAATTGGGTGATAGAATCATATATGTACAAGATTTCGGTAAAGTACCAATTTTATCAAAAGGTACTGTTGCATCTATTTTAACATTGGGTTCGAAAATTTCGTTAGGTATTATATTTGATCAACCTCAATTGAGTGGAAATACAATGAATGGAAAATTATCAACAAACAGAGGGTTGATGATTGATTCTTCTTTAGTTCTAAATATAACTAATAGACAATTTGTTTATCATTCAAAAGCTTCCCAACAAAGAAAATCACTTAGTGTTGAAGAAAAAATTGAAAAATTACAAATTTCAGAAACTAGAAAAAGAGAAATTGAAAAGCAAAAATTTGAACAAGAACAAAAAATTATTGAAAATAAAAAAGGTAGTAATGAATTATTATCATTATTGAAGAGAAAACTGAAAAATGGAAATGAAGAAAAGGAAAAGGAAGAAACGGAAAAAGATGAAAAGGAAAAGGAAAAGGAAAAAGATGAAGATGATGTTCATATATCTAATCCAAATGCAATTAAGCATATCTATGGACAAATTTATTCGAATGTTATGAATGATGGAAGAGAAATGATGTTGCCTTATGGTATGCCAGTACCTATTCCACCACCACCACCACCACCACAAGGTTATTATAATCCACAACAACAGTTTTATCAACAACAGCAACAACCAATTCCTCAACAATCAAGTAACTCATTTGAATATAATCACGAACGTTCTCAAGAATTTAAACGTGGTGGGTATAGAGGAAGAGGTTATAGTAGAGGTGGTAGAGGTGGCAGAGGTGGCAGAGGTAGAGGTAGAGGCGGTTTTAGAGAACAAAATGGTGGTTGAAATGAAAATGGATTTAATAAGAAAATATTCAAATCAAATGATGAAAAATTTTAGTTCTGTTTTTTTTTTTTTTGTATATAGTAAATAATGATTAATGTGTATTATTAGGATTATTTATCAGAAAGAAAATGAATTTACTTATTCAACAAAAAAACATTACTGTAAACATGTAGTTAATGTTATTATGTCTAGGATTATTCGTTAGAGAAATATCTCCAACAACTACAAATTTATACAGATTCGATCAAAAATTTAAATTTTTAACGTTAATTTTTTGTCATCTATTTACAAGTGTTTACCAATATTTAAATACTACTTCTTATTCTCTTCTTGTTGTTGTTGCGATCTCATTTCATCTGATTTTTTATAAATTTCATCATGGTGTATTTGTTGTTCACCAGGTAAATTAATTAAACCCAACGAATCCCAATCTGACTTATCCATCAACTGATTATCCATCCTACATTTCAAATAACTTTTAGCCAATATTCTACAATTTGGAGCGTTTTTATTCTCGGTGAATTTAAGACAATTCAAATAAGATAGCATTTGTTGTTTACATTCTCCATCGTGATCCAATGGAAATGAACCTCTTTCAGGAGGTGTTGGAGTCCATGTTCGAAAATTCCCACCTGATCAAAGAAAAAAAAAAAAGTTAGTACACATGTGTATATATAATGGAATGTGAAGTATGGGATTGTAACATACCTGGTGCGCCTGAGGCCATGATTTGATTTGATATGAAGTTTTAGTTGAAAATGGGGATTGATTCTGAGTTTTTTTTTTAAATCCTCATTTTTTTACAAAGTCACGTTTTGACATTTGAGAAAGTAACACTTTTGGTTGCAAAAATTAAAAAAAAACATTTGATATAAACAAACCCTTAAGGTATTAGAAAGGATTGTGTTAATTAAAATCAAGTATATCTCATTTCTTATGAATCTCAATTAATCAAAATTAATGTTGCAATTTTAAACATACTTATATATTCGTAGATGGTTTTGAATACAGAAGATGTTTTGTTCAGATACGAGTCTCTCACGAGGTGTAGTATAATAGTTGCTATTTATACAACAACATTATATATTTATGCTTACAAAATGGATGTTTTTAAAGAACGTCCTTTTCTGGGCTCGTTTTGTTCTAGCAAAATTTCAGTTCTTTTGAAGCAAGTTAGAAGCGTTACATAATGAATTCCATAACAAACTAGATGACAAAATGATTAATTGTTTTTTAAGATTTTCAAATTGTGAATCAAAATTTGGGATTGAAAATAACACATTCGAGTTCTAATTTCTTTAGTTAAGTACAATATTTCATTATCTTGTTTTTCTATTTTTAAAAGAAAATGTTATTAAATCTTCATTAATGGTAAGATGTACCAATATGTTTATTCGTTAATATTGTAATGATGATATATTAATCGATTGTATAGCGCAGCAGTCATAACATTGGTAATTTAATTATGCTTGTTTCACCATGTTTTCTCCTTTTTAGCTAAATTACATTGCAGCTCAATCAAAGATGATATTTAACGTTGTTTATCAAAAAAGTAAAAATATTTATATAGTTTCATTCCACTTGATATATACTCCATAAGTCATGCAATAAGGGGCTTTTTTTTAACTTTGTTTCTATGAGAATAACGCGCATCGTTCATAGGAACACATCATAGTATAATAAATTATAATTAATAAGCGATCCACAACTGGTTTTGTACTCTAAATTGTAGTAGTACCATCAATGAATGTTATAACGTGTTGAAATTTGAATGTATAATGAAATCAATCAAATGGTGTCTGTAATATGCAGACAGCCCCATTTTACAGCCAGATAGTAGCGAATTAGATTAGATAGTTTTTATATTAACTCAGTTTTCATATATACTTCCTCAGGATATTTGCATATTACAGTGTCAGACCAGATACTATTTGATTGAAAGTTAAATCAATCGTTTTAATATTGTTGAATTATATGGAAAAAAAAAAAAGACATCAATTCAGTAGATTTTGAATCATAAAAGTGTTCATGATTTTCCAACAGGATTTTATCAAATAAGAGACCGATATTTACAAATCATATACACCTTATGGAAACGACGATCGAACTCATCAAAGAAGATTACGAAGCCAATTAAACGTAAACAAATTCAAAATCTTATTCAATCTTGATATAATTAACCAAGAATATTCAAAAAGAAAAACAGGAAGAATAAATGATTGAAAGACAATGAAAACAATATTAATCTCAGCTAAGTCTGTCGTAGGTTTTTCTGTAGAGACTACGCAGTTTGTATAGTTTTATCTAATATATTATACGATAAAAAAAAAAAAAAAAAAGGGTTTGTACACAAATAATATTAAGAATTATCCGAGTTATTTAAATTAACACATCTGAAGAAATATCAAGGACTAAATAATAAAATTGAATCAATCAATAAATGTTGTTGTTTCCAAATATAGAACATCAACACGCACGCGCATTGAAAGCGCAAAAAAAAGAAACAAAAAAAGTTAATTTTTTTGCAACTTTCGGATAAATGGAGAAAACATAGAGAAAATGGATAAAATTATTATTATATATTATCTGCAACCGTTTTTAAAATATTTATACCGATGATGATGATGGTGGTGCTAACACCGAGATTCGTAAATTTCATACCACCATAGGGAGGGGTAAAGACAGAAAACAATAGAACCTGATTTAACCGAAATAGTATATATATGTCCATTTAGCGCTACTACTTGTTTAAGTCATTCAAGGAATGAATGTCAAGCTTTTTTAAATAAATAAGTGTAATCCAAAGTATTTAATTGTTTGAGTGTTGATTATTAAACAAGTTTACTCCACACAATTATTGTGTTTTTGACGCGATGTGGTGAGAAGAGAAAAAGAGAAATTTATTATGAAAATTTAAGTGACTAACTAGTTTCAGAAATATGGTTGAATTGTAGTGAGTTAGTTAAAATGATCATAAATGTTGGTGAGGGGTATGTTTTAAAAATGAGAATGATTTTGTAACAGAATAACGTTGTTGGATTTGTTTCATAATGTGACTCATTTGTAAGCATTTTTTAAACACTTTTAGTTTTCGCGTGTGACTATAATTAAACAAGTGTTTTTTAATTGGTGCAAAAAAAGAACAGAAAAAAATTAGACTGCAAAAAACCATTGAATTCAACAAAGAGAGTTAGAGGTAGAATCAAAGTGGTATCTAATGTACTCTACGAATGTGTTTGCTTGATGAGATGTAGTAAATTGTTTGTTAAATATATGTAATATAATTGCATGGTAGCAGATGTGATGGTGATGATGTAACAATAAATTGAAATTTTCACGAGCCAATAGTCAATGAATGAAATAGTTAAAAGTCAAGTATGGGCATCCGGGAATATAACTAATTAATAAAATTAATCTCTCACACACGCCCTCGCCCTCTCCAACGTTGAAAAAAAAATCGTGTATATAAGAATAATAATAAATATATATAGTAATAATAATAATATATATAGTAATAGGTAATAATTTACACATTTTCGAGTGGGTTTTTACGCTTTTTCAACATTTTTATTCAATCTATTCAATTCCAACCGTTTACTATCTTCTTTCTTATTCATTTACTACCATTCAACTGTTCCACTCCATTCTACTAGTACCAGTTCATCTTTCTTATTCATTTCGTATTAATCAAAATAAGAACTCCATTCAATCAACAAATACTTTTACTTTTTATATGATTAGAATTTATCATCGTCAATAATTTAATTAATTTTTTCATCATATTCCCTCCCTTTATATCTTTTTTTTTTTTTTCCCATTATTAGACTATATATAGATCTTATAGACACCAGAAAACTTTTTAAAACTGACATTTTCATATTTATTTCATTCATATTTAATCTCCATTTGTATTTATTTCATTATATAATATTTATTACTATTTATTAATTCGTCATGTCTTCCGATTTACAAGCTCAAGAGATTTTTAACGAATTTGCAACCACTAATGTTCAAGGTGAAAAAATTTTAACTTTGCCTGACTTTATCAACATTTTACAACCTTTTGAAACCGATATACCAAAACCTACTTTCTCATTATTATATTTGATTGCCGATGTTGAAAAGAAAGGGTTCATCAATGAAAATAATTGGATTAATTTTATTAAAACTTTAACTTCAAATGATGGTGAATATAAATTATTATACAACTTTTTTTTATCTAACAACAATTCAAATTTAAATTCAAATTTAAATTCAAAGATTACTTATAATCAATGCGTTGAAATTTTAAACAAGTTGAATACAAGTATTGATTCAAAGTATCAACAAAAATTGATTAAATTAAATTGGATTTATTTCCCAAAATTCTTTGAACCAAATGGATCTATTGAATTCAATGATTTTATAACATTAATCAGTTATTTGCCAATCACGAAATTGATTGGGAATTTTGAAATTTGTTCTAATAAACAAAAATTTGTTAATCAAGAACAATTTATTCAATTATTAACAACAACTTTAGATCATAAATTGAGTGATAAATTGAAACATAATTTACATAATGTAACTGATTTTTTCGGTAAAGATAAAAAGCAATATACATTATCAAATTTGTTGTTTATATATGATACATTGAGTAAAGTTGATTTAATTAATGAAGTTATTGTAAATACACCTCCAACTACCAAAGATAAAGATGATATATTAATTAATAAACAAGATTTATACAATCATTTAAATGATCCATTATTAAAATCGGCAAATTTCAAACCTGTTTCAATGTTGGAATTGGATTTGTTATTTCATTTAATCAATAATAAATCAAATTATAATGGAGAATCAATTAATCGTAAAGAAATTATATCATTTTTAAATCCAAGTGTAAATAATAATTTATCAACATTAGATCCAATTTTTAATCATCCAAAATCAAAATATGTATTGAAAGAATCAAGTGATAATTTTAGTTTATGGCCAATCTATGATTCATTATATTCGTTTTTTCTTGGTTCAATTGCTGGATGTATTGGTGCCACAGCTGTTTATCCAATTGATTTAGTTAAAACAAGAATGCAAGCACAAAAGCATAAAGCATTGTATAATAATTCAATAGATTGTTTTAAAAAGATTGTAAAGGCCGAAGGATTTAAAGGTTTATATTCCGGGTTAGGTGCACAATTAGTTGGTGTTGCCCCTGAAAAGGCAATTAAATTGACTGTTAATGATTTAATTCGTAAAATTGGTACTGATGAAAAGGGACAAATTACCATGAATTGGGAAATTTTAGCAGGGATGTCAGCAGGTGCATGTCAAGTTATTTTTACAAATCCTTTAGAAATTGTTAAAATTAGATTGCAAATGCAAGGTAATACCAAGAATTTATCAAAACCTGGTGAAATTCCAATTAAACATTTAAATGCAACACAAATTATCAAACAATTGGGTTTAAAAGGGTTATATAAAGGTGCAAGTGCGTGTTTATTAAGAGATGTACCATTTTCAGCCATTTATTTCCCAACTTATGCCAATTTGAAAAAATATTTATTTGGCTTCGATCCATCAAATCATGATATTAAAAAGCAAAGATTATCAACTTGGCAATTATTAATATCTGGAGCTTTGGCAGGCGCACCAGCTGCATTTTTCACAACACCCGCCGATGTCATTAAAACAAGATTACAAGTTGCTGGTAAAAAACATGATATTAAATATAAAGGGATATTCGATTGTGGAGCTTCAATTTTAAAGAATGAAGGTATGAGTGCCTTTTTTAAGGGGTCTTTAGCAAGAGTTTTTAGATCTTCTCCACAATTTGGCTTCACTTTGGCTTCTTATGAAGTTTTACAAAACTTATTCCCCTTACACCCTCCAATAACTAGAGAATCTAATTTCAAAGCAATTTCAGGATATCCTGGCGTTTACAATTTGACAAATGATCAAGTGTATAATTCAAATGATGATAGAAATTTAATATTAAATAAATCAGATATTATTCAAAATAGTACTAATTCAAACAATAATGAATTAATAAAATTACCAACTGAATACATTTATAAATCCCATGACGCTGTTAAATTATTATTAGATATCGATTATAAATTTGGCAATTTCAGTTATAATTCTTATTTAAATTATATCCAAAAGAAATAGAGAACAAGGTAAAAAAAATTAAAGATTTTTTATATAGTATAAAATACACAAAAAAAAAAAAAAAATACTAAACATGTAGAGAGGTAAAAACGGACCAAATTTCAACTAAACAATTGGATAACCTGTATAAACGTTATTTGCTTTAAGTTGCATCAATGGAATACATAAAATTGTAATAAGCTTATTATTATTTTACCAGACAACTCTTTGGTATCTTATTGCAAGTTGATAATAAGATTTTTATGAATTCATTTTTTTCTACGTATAATATGTATTAGGTAAAATCTATATAATAGCCTATATAGTGAAATCCTAAAATTTGACATTTGTTTCTTATTGCTTTAGAATTCTTTTATCTGTTTTTTTTTTTTTATCATTTTTTAGGGGATTTATTCCAGATTTGAGTTCATAAATTACTACCAATGTCAAGCTTATTACTTGGTCATGGAAAACTTAGAGAACATTGTATAAAGTGTTTCCAAAATTATATCGATACAAATTCTACCACACTCTCTTGTAAATAAACATCAGTGAAAAAGTATTTTTAAGAATAATATTTGATAATTTCATTAATTATATACATTTGTATATTCGTAGATTCATTTAATCATAATAAATAAGTTTCAAAAATTGTTACCCTATCATAAAGATTAAGAAATGTAAAACCTAATCTAATTCTATTATTCATTGGTTTCATTTCTATAATTTCAATTAATTTGAAATTTTTCAAATAACCCAATTTATGAAAATTAAAATCAATTTTGAATCTAGTTTTATTATTTTCAATTCTATTCAAATTATAAATCATAAATTCATTTTCGGCAATATTGAAAATCAAATGATTTTTAAATACTTTAAATTGTTGCCATGGATTATTATCATTTTGATAATTATCCACTTTAAACCCATCGTAATCATCAGAATTAAAAATAAAAATTTCATCAAGTGTAATAATCAAAAACTTGGATTTATCTAACATAAAAAATTTTCTAATCTTGCAATTATTCTTTTTAGTAAAATGTATCACTTGTTTTATTGATTTATTATTTGAAATTCTATAAATAGTCGATGGTGTATTATAATAGATAAAATTTGACTTCAAAGTATATATATCAAATCCATTGGAGAATACAAAGTCATTTAAAACAAGATGTTTAAAATTTCGGAATTTATTAGTTTTTAAATCAAATTCAAAAGTTATTAAATCGTAAGATGTAAATATCAAAATTTTACAATTTATAATTTTAACATTCGTTATTTGCATAAAATTGTTAATTGGTAATTTATAGATCAATTCAGGTTTTATATCATCTTTTGATAATAAAAATTTATTAAGTTCCTCTTTATATTTCAATTTTTCATCATTAGATAAAGTATTTGAATTTATTAAAGAAAGTAATTGATTGATTTCATTTAAAGATTTTGATGATGTTGATGAATAAGTTGGAAATTCGATCATTGATAATCCAAATAATAAATTCAATTCCGTTCTATCTGTTTCATTTTCCAATTTATTAATTTCAAATTTTAAAAATTTCATTAAATCAATTGAATAATCTTGAATATCTGAATTATTTATAACATTAAATTTTAAAAAATAATAACACTTTTCGGTGTAACTAGTTAATTGATAATTTGTCAATAAAAGAATTTTGTTAAGTTTTAATTCATGATCAACACTGACATTTACATCATTAATATCTGCAATTTGACAAAATCGTTGTAGATTGATCTTTTCGACCGAATTATTATTAGGATTCCGTATATAATACCAATCATGAGTGATTTCGATTAGTTCATCTTTAATTATATTCTGTAATTTTAAAGGATTAGACCAAGGAGTTGCTGAATCTAGTAAATCTTCATATATGTATTTATTATTAATTAATAGATAATCTTGATATTGTAATATTACGATTCCTTTAATGACCAATTCCGGTAAATAAGTTGGAATTGAATGTTTCAAACCATCTATTAGATCATTCTGATAATATAAATTGAAAAGATTAACATTGCCAGTTTTTAAATTGATCAAACCTTTATTATTAATATTGAAAATCTGATAATCTTTCTTATAATTATCTTTATTTGAACTCTTTTGTTTTTTAATCATCATCAGTGAATTGTTTTCCAATTGTCGTTTTTCAACCTGAATCGAGTTATTATGATATCTGGAAGAATCGTTTGGTATAGCACCATTTATAATTTTAAAATAGCGTCTCCTTGGAACATCATAATAATAACCAGGTATATCCGGTGCAAATGATGATGACATAGAGATATATAGAAGATTTTTTTTTCCCTCCCCGTAGATTTATTATTTATTTGATATTGTATAAAAATTGTATACACGAAATTGATAAGTTATTTTCTTGTTCCTTTGTATAGTTTTGGTGACACTTGTTTTTTGTTAGTAATCTATTTCGTAAGTGTCCTGTTTCAGATTTTGCTTTTTGGTGATAATCTCATTTTCTTTTCTCAACACCAACTGTTCAAATCCATTGGATCTATCAATCCCATCCCACAATATGCCTGCTGGTATATTGAACCTATTCATCGGTGACAATCCCTTAGTATAGACCAATAACTGATTACTAGATATTCGATTATCATCACCGTTATCATCGAATGTGTTCATTGGATCTTCATAATTTTTATTCAATTGTGATTTGAATCGCTTATTCTCTTGGATTTGTATTTCTTCATTTGTAGATCGAATTTGTTTTACTTCCACTTGTTGTTTTTCTTTCTCTTGTTGCTGTTTCTTATATTCATCTATATTTATAATTCGTCCAAATGAATCACGGAAAATAGTAGTATTGGTAGAAGTAGTAGTGTTGGGTTTAATTATAGTTCCATTATCTATACGTTTGAATCCTTTATTTTCTTTTATTTTCACATTAATTGGTGATTCTTGCGGTTCTACTTCTTGTTCTTCGGTGAGGATGTTCTTGGGTAGTTCAAATGTAGGCTTTTCAATGACTATATTTGAACATTTATCCTTTTTAGATATCTTCTTCTTCTTCTTTTTTTTGTTCTCTTTTGGATCATTTAGATATTTAGATAAGTAATCAGCTCGAGACATTTAGATAGTGATCAATTTCAGTTTTGTATATTACTTTCTTTTTTTTTTTTTTTTTTGATAATCTCATTGCGCGGCTCGATATTGGACGGATTAAGTAATTAATTAACAAAGTGCGAGCTCTCGATTACCAAACATCCCCAGCTCCACACGCGTTTTTTTATCGTTATGTAACGATCAATTGCACCGAGTGCAGCAGCAAAGGAGTGGCTGGCCGAGAAAGAGAAGCCAAAGAAAACTCAAACTTTGAAGGATATTTTTACAGAAATACAATGTTCGCAACGACACATAAGAATGAAAGGTGGATTGAACAGAAGATTAAGCCATGTCAAACGTGTGCAGTAGATAAGACTATTTTGAGTTTTGTGAATGATGTAACACATGTTCTTTAAACCAATTCCAGTTTAATCTATTTCAAGAAATGATCGAGTCGGGCCTTCATTTGTCGTTGATGAAAATAACAACAAATTACACTCTGGACGACGAACTTGTGTATAAAATTGAAAATGAAGATTAATCAGGAGGAAGTTGATTTGTGCAAAATGTCAAATTCAAAGGTGGATACTGTTGGGGTCAAATGCTCTCCGTGATCTAAGACATAATAATTATAGCGTCATCGATTACAAAGTTGAATATTTAAAATTACTTAGTGTGAATCGTATATCAAGAAGATGGGTTTTTACGGGAAATCCAAGACTCATATTGATCCATGTGTAAGAAAAGGAAAAGAGGCAAGAAAGTTACTGTTCCAGAAGACTCTGTTCAAACGGATGACATTTATAAAATGAACTTTGAGGAAAATTTTCAACATGTTCCACTCTCGCCAATTAAAAGCGGTCGATCACAACACAGAGCTTTATATTGTTTTTATAGATTAAAAAATATACTGAATCCAAAATCTCTTCTCTAATTCCATCTTTAATATTTACAATATCGATTTATCTATAGAGAAAGCAATTCAACATCAAATGTATCTAATTTAGAGTGGAATAATCATAATTTAGACTGGAATAAGTATCTAATATGTCTCGTTTTCATTTATTTAAAATTTCATTGTCCTTTTTTAATTTTATTTATTTCATTATGCAATTGTGCCATTGTTTCACATAAATCCATAAACAATCCATATTGGGATTTTATAACTTGTAAAATATTTGACAAATTACCAAACCCTTGATTACAATTCGCTTCTAATCCATTAATCACCGCTTCCAACTCATTAATTACATTTTCATAATAAGTTAAATTTTCATAATATTTCTTAATCTTTTTAATAAAAAATTCATTCAATTGAAATGACGAGCTTAATTTCGTCCCCGGGGTAGACAATTGTAGAATCAAATGCATGATCTTATTTATATCTTCAGTCAATTCATTATTTAAATTTTTTATATTACTCAATTGATTGAAATCAAATTTTAATGCTTGTTTAATCGATAAGATCTTGTGAGTTAAATAATTTATATCCTTTGGAATTGTATTTATTAAATAATCGTGTTTGGTCATATCGGACTCCAATGTCGTTGCTATTAAATGTTGGGTATTTATATATTTATCAATTTGTTCCAATTCGGATTTAATCTGTTGTGGCAAATCTCCTACCCTTGACATTGCAGTTAATTGTACTTGCGTGGATGATGATGATGATGATTGATTGAATAATCCAGTAGAAGGTTGAGCTTGTGATTGTCCAAACAATCCACCAGTTGAAGTAGTTGTATTAGATTGTGTATTAGCAAATAACCCCCTGGTGGAAGGTTGAGCTTGTGATTGTCCAAACAATCCACCAGTTGAATTAGTTGTATTAGATTGTGTATTACCGAATAACCCCCCAGTGGAAGGTTGGGTTTGTGCTTGTGTATTACCAAATAACCCCCCAGTTGAAGGTTGAGTTTGTGCTTGTGTATTACCGAATAACCCCCCAGTTGTATTAGTTGTACTTGGTTTATTTCCAAATAACCCCCCAGTTGGAGCAGTTGTATTAGATTGTGTATTTCCAAATAACCCCCCAGTTGAAGTAGTTGTATTAGATTGCGTGTTTCCAAACATTCCACCAGTCGAAGGTTTATTACCAAATAATCCTCCACCACTGGTTGCGTTTGTATTTGTATTATTATTTGATCCAAATAATCCTCCACCACTGGTTGCACTTGTATTTGTATTCGATTTATTACCAAATAAGCCACCACTGGATGTATTTAATTGCTGTTGAGCATTGTTATTCGATCCAAATAGTCCACCGGTATTGCTATTACTATCATTTGCATTATTTCCAAATCCACCAAATGGCGTGCCTGTTGTTGTAGAACCAAACATTCAGTGATGAATCTCGATTTTTTTTTTTTTTTTTTTCTTTTCTTTTTTTTATTTGTTGTTGTTTTATGAATTTTAAAGTTGAAATTTCAAAAGAAGACCATGATAAAATAGACGAAATATATAAAAATAAATATGAGAGTTATTATGTACACTTGATTAACAAGATTGAAAACTTGGAAAATAATGAACGTGAATTGAAATTCACAATTGAACAATTGAATAATCAGATTGAATTGAAAAACCAACAGATTAAACAATTGAAAACGAAGAAGAAAACCAATGATAGTGATAAATTATCACCAAAAAAATCTATATCTTCTCCGAGTAAGATGAAGATGATTTCAAAATCAGTATATGGGTCGAAAAGTGTCCATACTTCATTCGTTCCACCAGCTAGGAAAACAAAATCAATGGTGCATTTATTACCTACTCAATACTCATCATCTGAAGACGAAGAAGATGGGAAAGAAGAACGAGATGGGATAGAAGAACGAGATGGGATAGAAGAACGAGATGGGATAGAAGAACGAGATGGAATAGAAGAACGAGATGATGTCGATGTTGAATTTTTCAGATCTTCTCCTGTTGCCACTCAGGATTCATTAATTGGATCACAATCTATATTACCACCACCAAAGAAGAAAATCAAATTAATACCAACCTTTTCATCTTGTAGTCCACAAAAGAATAAGGTTGCTCCTTTGACAATACCTAGATTGATAAGTCCAATAAAACCCCAATTATCATCCAATTTATTATCCACTCAATTATCTTCAAGTTCTCCAATTCGTCAAGAAGAAGTAATTGAAGACTCTCAAGATGAAGATGCCACCTTATCTATCCCCCCTTCAATTCCTTCATATTTGCAAACTACAATACAAAAACGTCAATATTTAATCGACTATTATACGACAAAGTTTCATATGGATAAATCTTTTAAAATAAACATATCTATACATCCTATAAAACGAATTGGGTGGGATTTCTCCGACTTCGTCGTGAATGATAATTATGAACCCGATGATATTACAAAATTTATCAAAAAGTATAATATAATGAATGTTGAAGATTATAAAATCCGAAAAAAATTATTAAATAAATGCGATGGCAAGGAAAATAATCCAATTCAAGATGAGATCGATTTCATTTCAAGAGAATCTCAAATCTTTGATAAATTCCAATCGCCACCGGGGTTCATGAAGAGTGAGTTCCCAAATACACAAGAATTAAACGATAGGAAAGAATTGATTCAAATCAGACAATTGGATAGAATTAATCGAAGAATTAATCAATGCTGTAGAGTCAAATTCGGTAGACAAATTGGCGAATATATATTTGCTATAGATATTATAAATGAATATATAAAAACTGATAGATATATTAAATAAATAGAAAAGTTAGAATGAATATACAAAATTTGAATCAACTTAAAATACAATTAATCAAAAAGTTAAAATGCCTAAATTTTTTAATTTAGATGGAGATTATTAAAACAGTTATCAAAGTGGGAGGATATGGATTAATCGATCTAGATTAATAAACTATACCTATTTAAATAAAGTCCATCTTCTTTTAAATTATTTTTCATTCACAGAAGCTATTAATTGAATATTTCGAAAAAGGATTATTATACCATCATTGATTGATTATTCGTTCAACTAGGTCTTTGGTATTAGTCATGGTTAGGTTATAAAAGACATGTAACAACAATTAGCAATATCGTCATTTTTTTTAATCGTAATGAACAAAATTGAATTGAAAAAATTGGTTTATGTTAAAAAAACCTATCATATGATCATGCAACGTTTTGTATCATAGAAGACATGCTGATTTGAACAAGTAGTAGGTATACAATATCTCAACCCACAACTTATATTACCAAGTACAGGATTTAGAATCCCAACTATCGCAAAATTTCATAGTTACATCTAAGAAATTTTATTTAAGAATAGATATATCCATTTCTCTTTGGAGATTTTAGTTTACAATTATATGAACAAGATTGGAAAGGGGTTTGGAAATTCTAAAACCACTAAGAAATGATAATCGTGGTCAAATGAGGGGGAGAGCTACATTGTTTTCAATTAGGACATAGAATTGAAGTACATTCACATAACATCAATCTAACAAAGTCCAAAAAACAGTTTGTTCAAAATTACAATTTTATTCATCAGAATTGCAAAGTCTCAAAATCAATCTGGAATAGATTCTATAAATATTCACCTCGATTCAGTTGGAATAATAGTAGTTCATGTTTTTCCAACTGGGGTTTCTCAATAGATCGATATTTACAATTCACACACACCTTGTGAAAGAAGGTTACAAACCCAATTAAGCGTAATCAAATCCAATCAGGTCAACTCAAAAAAAGAAATATAAACATTTGAGAAAATAAAAAACCAACAATAAAAAGAATATTATTCCCAGTTAAAACCATAGGGTTTTCTGTAGAGACTACATAGTTTGTATAGTTTTACCTAATATCTAGAAAAAATCAAAATTTCAAATACATTTGAAAAAAAAAAACCCAACTTCTAATTTCATTAAAAAGTTGTATACTTTTTTAACTTTTATATTCTCTGTTACATTTAAAAGAACTTGATTGCAAAATATTATATTCAACACGATGTAAAGTATAATTAATTGTGTGATTTTAACTTCCAAATTATTATGCGGCTTTGTTGATCTTTTATTATTTTTTTTTTTTTTTTGCACCCATTTTGCAACCAAATCCTATTTGAAAGTCTTTAAAAAAACAAACGTCACATCTTTTTTATTGCACATAAATATGTCATGCTTTATATATAGAACTACCATTTGTGTTTATCATTGAAACATTCAATTTTACAAGCAATAAACCCGCCCGCATATTAAAAGGCAGATAAAAGCAGATTAGATACGGGGCGGGATACTATTATAATTCTTCTCTATTACCAATTTATTATGCATATTTTAAAATATAGTTCTCAAAAGACGTTGAAAGATGACAATAGATATTCAAATCTTGCAGATCGTTTTTGAATTGAATGTCTAATATTTTTACAATTTAATAATTAGTTGGGATACAATAAAACTCTTTAGGAAAAATGCATACCCATGATAATTGCAAATACTAGAACTCAAAGCGCATAAGTAATAAATTATACTACATCTAAACTTATTTTATATTTCTATAATTCTAATAGATCAGTAAAACTCGAATCTTTATTTTTATCTATTAAGATGAATTCAAATAGGATTACAAATAATGAAAGTTGTTATACCTATCAATTTTGAAATCTAATTCAATCCATATAGAAGCAAAGAATTGATTAAAAAATAAAATGTTTCAAAAAGGAATTTAAGGTGATTTCAATTTTCGTTGTAACACATCATAAAATAAACATTATTTCAAGAAAGTATAAATTGAGAGTAAAACTCTTGAAATTTTCTCATTTATTAGCATTATGAGTCGCTATTATCCAAACTACAACTATAACAATTATCGTGATTATAATAACAGACCCTATTACAATAAGTGTTGATAATTTCAATATAACAACTAATACATCATTTTTTTTTTTATAGTATATATTAGGTAAAATCTGTATGTATAGAAATAAAAAACCTAAGGACCTATTAATAGGCACAAAGTTTTTAGCATTTAAGCTTCAAGTTCAGCATAAGCAGCGGTAATACGGTAAGACCCTTGTAACGCCAGGTCGCGCGTACCCTAAAACGGGGTTGACACCCGGGACTGGAAGGTAAACCCAAGCCCAAAACCACAAGCATGACAACTAGGCCTTCTTCTCAGTATCAACAAGGGAAAATAAAATTGAGAAAAAAGAGTAGTAAAAAAAGTGAAAAAAGTGAAGAAAACAAAAACTTCAATCACAACCACAGTAACCACGACATTATCGCCGCGTTTGAATCCTGGAACTACCCCGAATGAAACATCAACAATGAATGAATCTACAACTAGATCACCATTGATTCTTCAAGATTTCATCCAGTAACAAAAGCGGTCAATTTTTCAACTACAAACATTGATGATATATCCCATTTGAATCAAGAAATAATTATTTCTTTTTGCCGTTATTATATAAAATCAATCTCGATGCAACAGCGGTTTATGGTTTGAATCTTGAAGTTAAAAATCGGTTTTTTAAACCAGTGAAAATTGAATTTGTCTCTGATGTGGTTCATAAGTTTATAACTCACACCGCAACTATTTTCATTGAAGATAGATTAATCCTTGGTGTTGCAACTGATTTGAAAAAAAAAAAAAAAATGATGCTAAACGAAAAGCATACATATGTGCTTCACAACACCCTTTTTTTAAAAGATTAATATATAATTTCTTTCTTTCATTAAATCGATAAACTAATTTTATATGATGAACGGTACTATTTTAAAAAAACGCAATAGAAAAATAATATGATAATAATAAAAAAAAAAAAAATCACATTTTGACACAATTGTAAAAATATATCCTTTTCTTTATTGTTAGTATTTTTAACGATGAATGACGTTTATCAAGATAATTGTCAGGTCATAAATAATTCAACAATTTCATTATCAACCAATGATCTAACATGTGATAATAATAATAATAATAATAATAATAATAATAAGAAATTGAATCAAAGTAAATTACGTAATTGGGCGTCTAATGTTTTTAAAACCACAAATGAAATAAAACAAAATGAAGATAAAGATACAGAAATAAATAAAAATAATCCATTATTGAACCTTCCATCTCCAGATTTACAAATTCATAAAAGTATAAATGTTGATGAAAATATCCATATTGAGAAACAAAAATCAATGAAGAGATCAAAATCTTGGTTTTTCCGTCAAAACATGTCTACAAAGAATAAAGAATCTACTAATTCATCAATTATGGAAAATAATACTGATGTCATTAATGATGATGATGATAATAATAATTCACCAGTTTCATTAATTTTATCAACTGAAGGATCAATTAATGAAAATAAAGAAAATGATGTATTACAAGAATTATTGAAATTGAAAGTTAATGATTGTTCACCAATCATTTTAGGCAATTATAATGGTACCCCCGTATATACAAATCTTATAACCGATACATCATTATTTAAATCCAAACTTGCTAGAATGTCATTACTTGATTCTTATGATGAATCAGCTTATACACCTTGGAACATTTGGAAATATGATAACGATGGCAATCAAAAGAAAAAATTGATTAAATTTATTGATAGTAGATATGATTTGAATCAATATTTTAAAAAGGATTTTGAATTAAATACAAAAATTATCTTTATGAAAAGTTGTTTAATTCCTGATTATAATTTATTTAAAAATGGATACGCAATTAAATTAAAACTATCACAATGTAAATTATTTGATGAAAAGTTATTATTTAAAACATGTTGTGATAAATTAATTTTCACAAAGATTCATGATGATGATGATGATAAATTGATTAAAATTAAAATAGTTGGAATTACAATTCAAACTTTAACAGAGAATATTCAAATTAAATTCTGGATTCATCCAATTTTAAATATGTCATTTGATATTTTAAATCAAAGTATTTTAATATTAAGACTGTTTAAATTTGAAATCAAATTCGATGCAATAAGTTTAATTGATATAAACACAAAATCAATCTACAAAATCAATCCACAAGATGTATCAAAATAATATTAATAATAATCTCTTATATATAAATATATATTAATACTTTCCCCATTAAAACTGGAGATTATTTTCTAATATGGTCGTACATATGTTTTTTATACTTAACCTTCATGGAAGCACGACATCGATATAAAAACATCAATAGATAAATAAACATCATGTGTTGTAGAGCATTATTTTTGAAACTTGAATATATTCTTAATCTATAACCAACTATAATTTTTAAAAAGTGACACCTGAAGAATTGTTGAATTGTGAATATCAATATAATCAATATGTAGCTAATATACCTTCCAACTTGATGTGGCAACGTAGTGGTAAAGTGCACGACAACCATATAAAAGTAAGTAGAGTAGGAAACATAAAAGTAAAGTTTAGACTTTAAAATCAAGGTGATCATCCCTCACTGTTCAAGCTATTAAATACAGGCATCCAAGATCATAGAGAAGGTACCACAATGTGATTCAAATAACCTTTCTTAAAATCATCTTATAAGAAATATTTTGAATCGTTAGGAGCGCGCGTTTATTGATTTTCTGGGGAGCGCAACAAATTACTGCAAAATAATCTACTACAATACCCATCATCATATCTTATATAAGACTGAATGCGACAAATTAGCATCATTAAAGAGCCAAATATGTTAATTTAGTGGAATATTTGAATACAAAAAAGTGTTTTTTTATCTTTTTTTTTTTTTTTTTTT
>JAJMBM010000138.1:0-30182 GCA_030565325.1 Insectozyma coleopterorum
AAAAAAAAAAAAAAAAAAAAAAAAAAAAAAAAAAAAAAAAAAAAAAAACACTATACTATATCAAGAACCTACTTTTTTAATTAAATTATGTTTCTTCAACTTCTATCATATATAGGAATAATTGCTGGCTTCCTATTTTTGGTATTGTCAATTGCTTCCGGATTGTATTATATATCTGAATTAGTTGAGGAGCATACAGAACCAACAAAACGATTTTTAAAGGTAGTCATTTATATAGTAATAAGTGTATTTATTTTACTTATAATATTTGATTCATTCCCAATTAAATTGACATTATTTGCAATTTTTTCAAACTATGTCTATCTAAAAAATTTATCCAAATTTCCATATGTTGAATTAACGTCGCCAATTTTCCTTGGGTCTTGTGTATTAGTTGTTGCTAATCACTTTTTATGGTTTAATCATTTCCATAATCCATATATTCCACCATTAGAAGTTAGACTAAAGCCAGATTATCAATCACCAAGAATACCCACGTTTGTTGAGATATGTTCATTTTTTGGTCTATTAGTTTGGTTTATTCCATTTGCTTTATTTGTTAGTTTAAGTGCTCATGATAATTTATTACCACATCATATGGAAGGTGATTCACAAAAGAAAAAGAAAAATAACGGTTTAGCAAAAGTTGTCCTTGGAAATATCCGAGAATATATTTATAAGATAAGTAGACGTATGGGTTATGAATTGGATTGCCAACATGGGTCAATTGTATATTAATAAATAACAACTTTTATTAATTCTCAAAGAAATGCTCTAACAGGTTTACCAATATCATCTAAACTTAACAAAAATGTATCATGACCATAATTGCTAATATCAGTACCTAATTCAAAATATTCAATTGAACCATTTTGATTGATTTCAAGTAAAACATTGGCAATTTCTCTTTGTTGCCAAACTGGGAATAAAATATCCGATTCAACTCCAATGATTAACACATCTTTATTTGCTAATTTTTGCATTCCTTTTTTCAAATCCAATAGACTTTCTTCTACATTTGGCTTTGAATCTGATACTTTTTCCCGATATGGTTCATTTGGTATAGATAAATTTTCTTGATCTCTCAAATTAATTTGCTTACCATAATATTCTTCTTTAGTTGATTTTCTAGTTTTTAAAGCCTTTGACCTATTACTCAAACTTAAATCAAATAAATCCATAGCTTTTGAAACATATAACCAACTATTTGCATCATATTCTAAACAAAATTTTTCTCCAGCGTGATCTAAATAAGTTTCCACCAAAAAATCAGGACATAAAGCAGGAGGTTTTGATTCATCTGCTCTGAATCTACCAAACCTATACTCCCATTCGGGACCAGATCTATATGTAACGGTCGCGATTTCTCTAGCTAATTTCATTCCAACATGCGGAGGTATCAGGTTATAATAAAATCCTCTATTCCAATTAGGATCACTCATCAAAACTTGTCGTTGAGTATGTCTCAATGCAATTGAATATGGATGCGATCTTGCACACCCACTTATGGATACCACCTTTTCCACTTCATCTGGAAATTCCCAAGCATAAGCTAATGATTGCATTCCACCCATTGAAGCACCAATTGATGCATGTATTTTCAGAATCCCAAATTTATCTTTAATCAATTCTCTTTGAGCCCTTACCATATCATTAATAGATATTATCGGAAATCTCGTTGCATATTGTTCATTGTTAGCAGGATCAATTGATGACGGACCAGTTGACCCATAACATCCACCTAAAACATTTGTACACACGATAAAATATTTGTCCGTATCCAAATATTTTCCTGATCCTATAAAATTTTCCCACCATCCATTTTTAGTGTTATTTAGTTGAGATTTTGCATGAGATGAAGCTGATAACCCAGTATGAACTAAGATTAAATTTGATTTTAATTCATTCAATGTACCCCATGTTTCATATGCAATTTCATATTCAGGTAAAAATCCACCATAATCTAAAAATATAGGTTTTTTGGATTTGTACAATTGAAACCCAGTTTTGACAAAACCATAATTTGGTTCAGGACCAGTATCCAATGAGGATGTTTGGTTCAAAATACCTCGAGATAACTCTTGATTTTTCTTTTCTAATTTGTCTAAACATGGAAATGATAACTGTGGATTTGACCCTGTTGTTTTAGCACTTGTATATCGCCTTTTAATATCTGTATTATGTATGATTGAAATATCTTTTAATGATTGAAAAGCCCGTAATTGAGTATGCTTAAATCGTAGTACATTATTGAGATGATAAGAAAACATTTAATAACTTTTATTATATCGAATTCTTATATTTGAATAGTTATGCAGTAGTTGGCAAAAAATTGATAAATTCAAATTCGGAGAGTTGGAGATTTTAGATGTGTTTATAAATTTATTGATCTCTAAATATTATTGCAAAATTTAACGTGCTTTGCTCTCCAAAATCTCATTGAAATTAATAGCCCAAATGTACAAAGAACAAAAAATGTAATATTAATTAATATTATTGTACACCTTTACCTGGGGAGAAGTTGAATTACGCACTTACACACAATTATTTAATAAAGGTGATTTAGGCTTGACTTGCTGTTGTTTTAGACTTTGTATGTTTAATAAAATACTCAATATTTATATCAACGAATTTTTATTGTTATACATCATTATATTATTTTCAATAAAACCTGTAAAAGTATACAATGTTTTCTTTTTTTTTTTTTATTCTTTTTTTTTGATTTCATTCTTTTGGGTGAACCTATTTGGTAAGTAATATTACCAGTAATTATTAATTCTTCGAACGTGCAAATTCAAATGTCTCATCCAATTGAGTTATGGCATGTTATTTACTTAGTATATCCCATAGTTTATATTGGTTCTGTTCCTCTAACCCTATTATTTAAGAGGTACAATTCGTACACATCAACATTATTTTTGGTTAATTTTATAGAGCAGTATATTGTGAATAACGGTTTTGGTTATTTGTATTTCACTATCATATTTTGGTCCAATGTATACATATTTTACAACAGCAAGCAACAAATTATCAAGTACTTGAAATTATATATTTGTAATACAATTTGGATAATTGCCTTAATTGAATGGTTTTTTGGCTCACCGATATTCGAAAGAATAAGTGTTTTAACGGGTTCTTATTGTACAGTCCCAGGAATATTTAAAGAATATCAATGTATGAAAAACAGAGGTGAATGGATCAATACTTTTGATAGCTCAAGTCATTATACGCTTCTAGTATCATCTTCATTATTGATTTGGTATCAACTACTAAATACCAATGTTATTAATGTTCATTTACAGCAGTATTTATCTATTGATCTTGAAAGTCAACAAATTCCGAACCTTCAACATCAAGACCACATTAATCAATATGTTAAAAAATCAAAATCGATTTATCTGATTATATCAATATCAATTTCCTTATTATTTTTATTTTTATGGTTTACATCATTTATCATCACCTCAGTATTCTTTCACACAATCCCAGAAAAGTTTGTTGGGTTATTATGCGGCTTTTTTGTACCTACAATAATAGATTATATATAAAAACTAGATATAACCAAGTTAGTCATACAACAAATTGTTTTCAACTACTGAAATTTTCTAAAAATAATTCGTAAACAGCTTCACCTTCCCTATTGTTTTTATTATTCGTCTAAACTTTTCAAAGCATTTAAGAAGAAGAAGAAGAAGAAGAAGAAAAAGAATTAGTAGTAGTAGTAGTAGTAGTAGTAGAAGACCAAGTGAATCTTTTTAATTAAAGAATATCTGACTAAAAATTAATATTCAATTGTTGCTCCAATTTTGTTCTCTCTTGTAATGCACACATAGCAGCTTTTTGAGCACTAATTTTCTTTTTAGTATCAAACCCTCTACCTAATAAAGCACCTTCGACATAAACATCATTAATATAAATTCTAACTTTATTTTCAGTCTCGTAATATTCCTCTTTATAAACAGGGGCAAGGTGAACTTTCCCCAACATAGCATGTAATTCAGCTTTTGCTTGTAAATCCACGTCTTTAAAAAATTGGTTTATTTCGAGAATACCATCGGCATTTCTGACAAAGGGGACATTTGTAGTACCTTGTAGTTGCTGAATAGGTGACCCTTGGCCAGGAGCACATGGTTGATTAAAATAAGGTTGTGGTTGTGATTGTGGTATGTTAGGTGGATAAGGGTTGATTGATTGTTGACTAGGGTTATTTTGTGCATATTGACTATCATTGGTTCCGGGTGATTGCGCTGTTATTTGAGGTTGTTGAAAAACTGGTGACTGATGATATTGTTGAGCTTGGCCAGAGTATACTGAAAGTTGAGCAGAATATGTTTGGGGTTGATGTTGTTGGTATGGTGTAATTTGGGATATTGGAATCGTGGGGGTAGGACCCGTATAAGGCAATGCTGGTGTTAATTGTAATGGTTTTTCCTGTGGTTGAATATAATTTCGAAGATAATTTTGAGTTAAGATATGAAATAAACTATTTATCATTGCTTTGTCTTCTAAAATCGATTTAGCAGCCTTAGTTTTTGCATCTTCAAAACTAGTATATGAAGTACCGTAACCATATTTTTTCCCGTCAATTAAAACTTGAGCAACATAAGGATCTGAATCTACTTGAATAATTTCATAATTTATACTCTCTTTTGGTAATTGATTCAAATTTGTAATTGAATGAAATAATGCGTTTAATTCAATTAATGGGAAATTAACAACAGGATCATGCTTGACATAAGCATTAGTAATCAATGGATCATATAATTTATTCATCCATTTTTTAATATCATTTAAGGCATACCCATTCAATTCTAAGCCAGCAACATAAGCTAAAAATACATTTGAAATACAGGTCAATTTTTCATCCATTTCTGCATCAATTGATAAATTATATTTCACCACATCAACTAAATTATAACCATAAGCAAACTTAGCTAAAATCATAGGAGATAATAAATATTGTCTTAGAACAATTATATCATCTTCATATAAATTTGGATATTTTTCATCCAAGATTTGTAATAAGATAAATTCCATAGTACTTTTACCTCTCAATGCCAATCTAGCATTATGTGCTTTATTGAATTCAGTCGGGGACAGTTCTAAAAAATCAGATAATTGTCTATAAGATCTATCTGTTCTTATTCTCAATAATAACCTTTCATTATCTATTGGTGGCAAACTTGGAGGATATGAATAAACATTGAGTTCCTTGGAGTTTGGTTTAATTGTATTATTCATCCTTTGAACATTTAATTTTAAATCATCTGGCACCGAGGGATTATAATCTAAGATATCACCAATAAGCTTATCTGTCATTACGGCTTTTTTAAAATCAATGTGATAAAACAAGGATAACAAAGGTAAATAACCATTTTCATATAATTCCCTCATCCGTATTGCTACTCTAATATGAGGAGTATCAATGAACAGTCTTAATCTATCAATCAAAGCTTGATTTTGCGTAAAATCTCTAGTTTCCGCAACTTTTAATAATTCTTGATATTCTTCTCTTGTTGGTGCTTTTTCAAATATACCTTTTAACGTGCCTTGAAATTGAGTAATATTTCCCTTGAGTTGAGTTAAATCATCACACTTTGTATTAAGTGAATTGTTGGTTGCCATTGTAAATGGGATTGATTAGATTTTGATTAAAGAAAAAAAAAAAAAAAATAGAAAAGAAAAAAAGATGAAATTGTCTAAATGATCAGAGAGAGCGCGCATCAACAAAACTTCAGTCAGTGTTTTGAATCTAAAGTCACACATGGTATCATTTATCACAGTTGATATATATGTAGAATCAATATTATAATTTAAACCTTTTATATTAAACCAGAAAAATAAAGCTATACAAGAGTATGTAATTACCAGACATACTTATTTTAAAATACAGAACAATAATCAAATTGAACAAGATATCAAGAGCACTTGAAAATGCAAAAAATCCACGACATCCACTTTTTTAATAAATAATTTTGAAAGAATACTTTAGTAATTAATCAAAATCATATTAAAGCGACAGCCAAACCAGCAATAGCAGCGAAACCAACGGCAATTTTGTTGGCGTCACCTTCATAAGTGGCGACAGGAGCTATACCAGTTGAGTTAGAATCGATTGATGATGTGAATAATGTGAATTGTGCAATTTCAGTTGCCAAAACATTTTGTGTAGTTGAAACTGTAGGTGTAATAGTTATATCAATGTATGAATCTTGTTCGGTTGATTCTGATGGAGCAGCAGCAACATTTGATTCTGGAGCAGCTGGAGTAGCAGCAAGACTAGTTTCTGAACTCAATGGGCAATAAGTAGTATAAATAGTTTCAATGCCTTCAACAGTAGTAGTAACGACAGTTAAAGTTGATGCTTCTGCGGCTAAACTAGTTGATGGAACAACTTCAGTTGGTGTTGATGAAGCGGCTTTTTCTTCTGAACTTAATGGACAATAAGTTGTATATACGGTTTCAATACCTTCAACGGTAACAGTAGCGATGGATTGAATAGCACTATTGACAGTTGTGGAACATTTATCATCTGAACATGAAGTGATAGTAATTTCAACAGTTTCATGATCAGTAACAGTTTCTAATTGAGTTGAAGTAGTTAAAGCATATGAGGATGAAATTAAAGTAGCAGCGATTGTGAATAAAGTTTGGTATTGCATTATATTATTATTATTATTATTATTGGTATGAAAAACGAATGTGTATAAAGTTGGATAAGCTTTAAAATGAATAATAAAAAATTCCAGAAAATAACTTCGAAAGGGTGTTTGAGGGATCTTATATACTTTTCAAAACCATATTATTTGAAAATTATTGACGCCTTTCGAGCTACTTATGAAAGGAGGTTGCATGGAATGACAAATAATAACAATAATTAACTAACACGGAATTCTAATTGAAAAAATAAAAAGAAGAAGAAGCCATCATGTATATTAGATTATTATTTAGACAAAGAAACACCAAAGAATATTGTTATTAATGGAAGGACGACGTGTTTAGGTACGGATCTTTAAATTAATATAATTTGGAATACTAGTTACTAAATTAGCTAAATTAGATCTTTTCACTCCTTCGGTATTTGATTTGAAAAATAAACAAACAAATAAAAACAAACAAACAAACAAACAAAAGAAAAATACGTCAAGAAATAAATCTCCATGCGCTCCATTAATCGATATATCACCATACGCTATTAATATATGGTGTATGTATATCTTCATGTGAAGAGGTTCCTAAGGCAACTCTATATCTGGAAACACGATTATCCATCACGTAGCTATAAACTATTTGATCATAGAATCTGAGCCGCTAATTAACCACAAAATAAAAATATAAGAAAAAGAAAAAGAAAAAATAAATGGCACACGCGTAATTAATTGTATACGTGTTGCACAACAAAGCTACCAAATTGCGGAATCTAGAATTGCAATTTTAATACACGATGCAAACGTTACTAAACTTCACGTCATAATTCATCATCAACATTCTTTTATTTTATTTGATACCAAAACGTATTATATAACCCTAATTCAACATTAAATTCATTTCCCAATCTTGTACCACATTTACCCAGTTATCTCTTGATTCGTGCATTCTTTTCCTCCTCCAAACTTCAAGCATGATTTGTCTCGCTCCCCAATACGAACCCAAATATTGTGCAATATCAGCTCCCCATTTCTTAAATCCCATTTGCAAATCAGTCGAAATAGCTTCACAGCCCGCTATAAATCCTTGCCAAAATAAAGGAATTATACAAGCTTCATCCTTTGCAATCAATTCCTGTATCGAGTTCAAATGTTGTAGAGTCTTGACTACTTTATCTTGTAATTTATTTGGATCTTCTTCTTTTACCAATTTATTAAAATAAATCATTAAAGCATAATAAAATGACATTATGTGATGATAAGTAGCTTTATGCATTGAAGAAAAAAATTTCAAGTTTGATTCATCCAAGGTATTATTATTGTTACTTTGATTTTCATACAATTTCCAATCTAATTTCCAATTCAAAAGTTGATTGTCAATTTCATTAATTTTGTTTTTATATTGATCCCCCAATGATTTATTGATTCCTTGATAATAAATTTTGGTTCTTAATATTTCTACAATTCGACTAAATAAAATAATTAGTGAATTTGGTAAACCATATAAGGCATCAGTTGCAAAATTTTCATCATTCTTCTGTGTATTGATCAATTTTTTATTAACGAATGATGGCGATGTAGTTGTTTCCAAGTTTGTTTTAGGTTGAGATCTTGTTCCAAACGTACTATTTACAATAAAATCAATTCTACTTTTTTTATTTTCATTTGAAACCAGATTAGTAGTTTGTTTCCATTTATCACCATTTACATCATAACCACTACCGACATCACTTTCAAAATCATCTTTAATACTTTCAAAATTTAAACATGTTGAATCTTGAATTAATTTTAACGACGAAAAAATACGATGTAAAATTCTTGCCTTTGATGATAATTTCTTTTTATTTTGCATTTTGGCAACGATAACTTTGCCACACCATGAAATATATAAACTTGTATCTTGCATTGTACCCCAGACTAAATCAACACTGATCATTGACATAACAGCACATAAAACATCTTTATATTTTTCATTGTTAACACAATGTTCAATTCCATATAAATTATTTTCATTTTTATTGAGTAATTGTTTGACGAATAAGCTAGCTTGATTTCTTAATGCAATACCCAAGTTCAAATAAAACCTCATTTGTTCTGAATTTTTGGGAAACTTTGATTGTAAATTGAATGCAGAAACTGCTAATAATGCATTTAATAGAGCATTCTTTGCCGCTGATGTTTTACCCAACGCCAGTAATTCACCGATTGCCATCAAAGCTCTTGGGAAATAAATTGCCTTCCATGGATTTTCGGTTAATGGTATAACAGTCATCAAATCAGCTACTTCCGTGACATAATAATTTAATAAATATCTAGTCAATGGTTGAACTTGTAATGCGGTCGTTGGTATACCTATATAATGTTTCTTTGAGGTACTTAAAGATAAATCAAATGGTAAATTCAACGGATTCTGAACAATATTCATAATTGATGTCAATAAATTCTTATCATTAAATTGATCTCCATCGACAAAATCAGCCTCTTCGTGAGACGACGATTTAGCATGTAATTGAATTTCTAAATTTTCATTCAATTGGTACGGGTTATTATAAAAAAAATTGGAAAAATTGGAATAATATATTGGATCAATTAAATTTTCAGGATGATTTAATAAAGTTGACATTGACATATTTGTATTTTGTGGGTTTTGTTGTGTATGAGAATGATGTGAAATGGTACTTTTATGAAAAACCAAATTGAGTAAATCTGGATTATTGAAGTTATAATCATAAGTACTGTCATTTGAAGTTGATAAATCTGGATTCGTTTTGGTTTGAGGATAATTATTAGTATTATCAAATTTATTCATCATTTCTAAAAATTGAGTATCTAAAGCGGCAGCTGTGACCAAGGCGGCATCTTTTAATTCATTCGATAACCAAAACTGATCATGTGGCGCAGGCACGTTATTATGACGATTGTTTTCGGGTAACGGAGGCGTAACATGTGAAAAAATTGCAGGAGATTTTGTTTTTGATATTTTACTATGTGTTGATATTTGAGTTTGATTTCTTCTTTTCCTTGTCAAATTTGTAGAGGGACATTTAAAAACACCAAATGGACCTAATAATTTTGTCTCACCATTTGTTACAATTTCACTATTTGCTGAATTATGTAGTATACCCAAATGGTTATCCATATCTTCATAGGTTTCATAAGGGTTTTCCCATTCGACAAAACCAACTAATCGTCGTTGAAAAAATTCCGATGAATTTGTTGCAGTACTAGTTGTTGTTGTTGTTGTTGTGCCTTCTTCCTGAAATAATGTGTCCTTATTTGGAAAAACTATTTGTAATGCTTTCACATTTCCATTTTTCATTGGTTTGAATTCAATTGGCAATGACCATCGTAGTTTGATATGGTAACCCGCACATATCAAACCCGCTTTAATACATTTTTCACACTGTGGTTTAGTTAAATCGCATTTAATTTTTCTTGATCTACATGTAAAACAACCAGTAAATGTTTTTGATCTTTTAACTTTTATCGGTGGGAATTGGTCGGTATCATCGGATTGTTGTTGTGGTGTCTGTCGCTTAGGTGATGAAGATGGTTTGTTTGACATTCGGACTTATCATAAAAACGCAACTAGATATAAAAAGTATATTTTCGTAAAAACTCATCGTTGACAGATTCCATTTTGAGGTGAACAAAAAAAAAAAAAAAAGTTTGAAATCCACGTGACACGATAAACATTATTATTCAATAAGCTACTGTATCAATTTTAGTTTCATTAATTTCTTCATCATTAACGTATTCAAACCCATTTTTACGTAAATTCCATAGTTTTTCAATTCGTTTAATTTCTATTTCAGCGCTTGAAGAACCCAATTCATGACAAATTTTAAAAAAATTTATAATGAATGGTTTTTGATAATCTTCCGTACAATTGGTCCCAGCAATAATTATTGGCCATTGGATCATCAGAAATCCACATGGAAAAGACATTTGATTAAAATTATTTGCATTATCAAATAGTTGTATTAGTTTGATTAATTTTTTATTTAAATCTCTGATATGGGGTGAATCGGGTGATTGTGATAAAACCAGGGTAAACATGGTTAATAAACCAGCTAAAGCAAATGCTTGTTGTGATATATCCATCCAACTAATTAAAATATTCGTGTTATCTTTATAATATATTGTATCAACTAAATTATAGAAAAAATCACTAGGTTCTAATTGACATGTTTTACTGAGGTATACCTTTTCATAATGTTTATAAAACCCACTTATTAATCTAATATATTCTAATGAATCATTTGATTTGAAAGTTGGAGATTCTCTGACTCGATTTAATATTTTTGATAAATCTCGAAACAAATAAATACAATCAGTATCATAACCAAACATTATATTAAAAGAATCTTGTATCATACCTAATTGAATTAAAACTTGTTTGACATAATCATCATTAAAATTGATTATTAAATTCAATTCTTCATCTGTTTTTAAAGTACCACCTAGAGGTGAGCTTAAATTAGCTAGTGTTTCAAAATCGGCAAACCAAACTTTGCATAAAATTAACGTTTTTGAAGATTTTATCTTTGAATTTGTTGCTTTTTTAATTATATCCTTGGCACCTTTTAAATGCGGTCTCCAACTTTGTTTAGAATTCAATATAGTTGAACAAGTTAATAATAAAACCGTCAACAATATACATTCTATATTTGATGTTAAATCGTCCTTCACTGATTTATCTCTATTTTTACTTAATGCGGGACCTAATAATTTTAAACAAGTTGATAAATATGAACCATAATTATCTAAATCATGTTTATTATTTGTTTTTTCATACATGATTTTAGCACCTTGTGATAATATAGCTGATAATAAAAAAGGTTCAATTGCACCATATTTTAATAATACATCTCTTATCGGATTCGAATAGATTTTTGTAATTTGATCCCACGCTCCAAATGGTAAAATTTGTGGGGCAAACGTATAATAAAATTCTTGTAAATATTTTCTTTCTTGTGTTGTTTTCAATTTTATTGATTCGATTGATATGTGACGTGGTAAATCATCTGAATGTGTAATTGGTTGAATAATATCAATAGGAAAAAAACTTGATTGATCAATAGCAGTATTCATATTTGAAGTGAACATTATATCATTAACAATATTATTCAAATCAGAAGCTAATAAATTTAAATCTTCATCATTATATAGAGAATTCCCATCATTTATTGAAGTTGTCGTATTTAAATAAAATGGATTTGATGGGGTATCATTTGATTCTAATGATTTTGTAAGATAATCTAGATTAAATTCATTTTGAGATTTCGATTTCGATTTCTCTTTCGATTTCGATTTCGATTGCAATTTCGATTTTTTCTTCCTCTTGTTATGTTTTTGTAAATTTGGACCCAGATAGATTTGTATATTCAATGGCTTCATTTGAGCTTGTTGTTCATTCGATTCATTTTGATCATTGTTAAAATTTGTGGACGCTAATAATTTTTTAGATACTCTTGCAACAGTTTCCCCACTTTTCGGATATGAACAAATTTTATTTAATTTTGAACATTTCTCACAATATGGTTTGGTTTCATCGCATTTGATTTTTCTTCGTTTACACTCTCTACATCCACCTCTACTGTATCCTCTTTTTCGTTGAAACATAAAAATCTAAAGATCTGAAACAGAAAAAAATAAAATTAGTTAGACCGTACTTTATAAACACAAAGATAAAGAAAAAAACCTAAAATAACCTTGAATGAAAAAAAAAAACTTTAGAGCTAAAGTTCCTAATTTTTTTCCATATTTTAAATTGTGGCAACTCCCTATTTTATATATTAATGATCTATTCAGGTACTCTATATCTCAATTGTTGTCCTTCTGTATATATATAGTTCAACACACTTTCAAAATGACCATTTGAACTTAAATCTAAATATTTTTTGTATAATAATAAGGCAGTCTTTGTATCTTCAATTGAATCATGATTTCCCTTTTGAACTTTTTCACCTAAAATAACCTTGAATGAAAAAAACTTTAGAGCCATTTTATATATTAATGATCTATTCAGGCACTCTATATCTCAATTGTTGTCCTTCTGTATATATATAGTTCAACACACTTTCAAAATGACCATTTGAACTTAAATCTAAATATTTTTTGTATAATAATAAGGCAGTCTTTGCATCTTCAATTGAATCATGATTTCCCTTTTGAACTTTTTCACCTAAAATCATATAAGCTAAAAATTTCAAACTCAATTGTCGTTTATAATCTGCTTTATAATATAATATCGATGTATCTCTAATTTGTGATTGTGGAACTTGTAAATTAATTGTTCTGAAATCATTGTATAATCCATGACCAACAAATATAACACCAAGATTTAATAATAACCATAATTTTCTATATGCAGTTTGTAAAGTTACTAAATTTTTTAAACTTTTATTTATATCCAAATCATTAATTTCAATCCCGGAAAAATTTGTTAAATAATCATAAATTTTTGATGTATGAACTATATAATCATCAATAAATGCTGTTACATCTTGATTTATTGATCCATCACGTAATACAGAAATACGTGCTAATGATAATTCTTTAGGTTTAATCAATTTCTTATATCCATCATATGAAACTTCCAATTCTTCTGGTTTCAAAGTAACAAATTCGGCATCTATAGCAACTAATGTACCTGGATTGGGAGCTTCTGATTTAGTTAGTAGTTGATATTGTTTTTGATAAGATTCTCTAATTGGGCCAGCAAAATGATCTCTATATAAAATTGAGTCATCGCCATGGAAATTATGATTTTGAAAATATTGAAATTTTGGTTGATCTTGAGTTTGATATAATACAATTATTGGCTTTTTCCAAGCATCATTAAGATTAAATACTTCTTCTTCTGGTATTGGCATGACCAAAAAATCATTAAATAAATACCAACCTTTTTCAGTTTTAATATATGAAACTAAATTTTGTCCATCATCATGATTAATTTCACATATATATCCAAGTAATTCATATTTTATTTCATCAACTTTTTTATTAAATTGTGTAGTTGGGGTTGGTTTAAATGAATATCCTCCAGTTTGATTCTTAATTGCATAAAATTCAGGTAATAACCATTTTTTAAAGTTATTTATCAACTCAAATTCTTCATTTGATAAATTAACATTTAAAACTAAAACTTTAGGTAATTCAATTATACTTGTTTTGATTTCTAAATTATGTGGATATGAATGTTGATGTTGTTGACATGGAATTGTTTTATATTGATTCATCGAATAATCTAAATAGGTTAAAATATTTAAATTTCTTCTTATGTTGGTTAAATTAGGTTGATTATGATTAATAGTTGGATTAATTAATATACTCAATTTATTCAACATATTACTAGGAGGAGTTATTAATTCTAATGAAAACATTGAACCAAATTTTTTATCATATATTGGACATGAATGTCCATTTCCTTTAATTTCAATTTCATATGCCAATTGAGTTGAGTTAAAACTTTCTTGATATTGAGTTCGTAAATCGTGTGATAATTGATTTAATAAAAAATTATTAAATGATATTACTAATTCTCGAACTTCTTGTGAATTTAAATTTAATAATTCATTAACGTTAATTAAATTTTCAGCTTGTTCATTATGATTCATTACTTGAGTAAAATTATAAATTTTAACATTATTTGCTTTTGCTTTATACATCATATCAAATAAATAAGCCAATTCATTTAAAATTGATGATCCTTCAGGGTGAGTTTCAATAAATTCTAAATCATTAGGTAACCATTCCTTATTTAATGTATTTACAATTTGATTATAAATAATCGGTTGGAAGCGATATAATTGTAATAAAGAATTTATATATGAATTATCACTATGATTTTCCAAACCACAAAAATCATGAGATTTATTATAATAACTAAAATCAAAATCTTTAACCCCGAATTTTGAATATTGAATGTGTAATCTTGAATAACATTTTGGTACTTTTGTATCACTTTTATATTCAAATATACTATCATCTAGTAATTTTTTTTTATTTTTTACATCATCGTTATCTTCTTCATTTTTTTCACTTATAAATTTTGGGATTTGAAAATCTTTTGATTCTTTTAATGATCTATATTCATCTTGATAATTTGGATATTTAATAGAATCAAAAGGTATAGGACCATTAGAATTTTGATATTGTATTATTAACTCCATATCTATTTTATTTGGTACTTTTGCCGTTTCTTTAATAAATTTAAGGTCACTTGGATAATTTGATAATAATACTTCTTTATAATAAGGCATACCAATTATTGATAAAGGAATTGTATCATCAATATCAATAACAGTATTATTATTTTCTATTATATCTGGTTGTTCAATTGATTCTGGGAAATTAACAAAACTTTTACTTATAGTACCAGAATTTGTTATTGACCATAAATGAACATTGTCATAGCTATCATTAAATAATAAGAAATCACCATTTTCATTAATTTGCAAATTTGACATTTTAGGAATGACTGTATTCAGATGTTGTTGAGATGGTAATAAATTAGCTTGGTATAAATAAACGTTTGTTTGATCAAAAATATCAACAAATTGCATTTGTCCCGATGCAGATGTAATTATTATAATGTTTGATAATTTCGGATGAAACCTAATTGAGGTAGCACCAGCAGGAAATGGGACGGGTGCTATAGCTTTCATTGCTCTTATGTCGTAAATGTTAACTAATGGATCATGCATATATTCCTGTGCTTGATTATGATGATATCTTCTTGGTTTTACTGAATAACCACAGGTTGCAATATAATTACCTCTTACATCCAAATCAGAAATGTGACCATTATGAGTATTAAAAGTTTTAACAATTGAATCAGATGTAGAATCAAATACCGCTAGTGAACCATTATTATTTCCAATTGTTATAAATTTTGATGAATTATTTAATAAAGAAACACCATCAGTATAATTAAAAGTAGATAACGTTGGTTTGTTTAAATCAATGTTGAATAAGGAGTTATCATTCCCAATGACAACTTGATTAGACGAATTTGTATTAAAAGTCATTGAATTGAAATCCTTGAATTTCTCATCATTTGAGAAAAACTTTGAATCAAAGTGTGCAATTGGTATACCTCTTCTTGAAGTAAAATTTAATTGATTTCTCAGTAATGATAATATACCTTGTTTGTGTGATAATAATTTATCTATTGAATCAAAATGGTTATAACAAGAGTTATATTTTGTATATGGATATAGTTCAAGTTGATAAGGGGAAGTAGCTTGATTAGTTAAGTAAGATTTTGTATAACTATTAGAATCACCAATCCAAATTAAGCTTTGGATGGAATCAAATAGCAAGCAAGTGATAGTAGTGTCATAATTGTTGTTGTCAGATGGAATGGCAACACGAGTAATTTCATTCCAACCATCCATTGTGATTATTTATATTTTGTAAAATTGGTGTATAAAGTATGAAATGTTATATGTGATACATAAATTTGTCTGTAATATTGTTTGATACGAATAAACCCTTAAATGGTAAGTTGGATTGCAATAATTATTACTGTTTGGTATAATAATAAATTAACAATTACTTCCCTAACTTCTCCAAAACAAAAAAGAACAAAAAAAAAAAACAGGTACACTAAAGAAAAGTGAGAGGGCAAAAAAAAAGTAATTAAAAAACGAAATTGTCGCGTTTTCTTTGCGTGTCATGAATATCTTTTATGACACTTGGTGAGAATGAGAAAGATAAGTTACAACTGCTTATCTAATAAGTTACATAACGATATCAGTATAAAATTGATAACCACCAACAACTAATAACATACATTACAAACGGTTAACCACCGTTCAACGATATAATAGCTACAACCACTTTATTTCCATTTATATTTTTATATACATAGTGTATATATCTTCTTACAAGAACAGCCTCCTTCCTCTGTTAATTGCAATATAGATATATTTGTTTATAGTAACGACAAACTAATAATAAATAAGGTATTTAGAATACCACTTTGTACCTTTATATGTTGGTGATCAATTTGTAATTAATATTTTATGACTAACAAAGAAAAAAAAATTATGTCATTCATTCCATTTATGGCAAAGTCGACAACGATATGTAGAAAATGCCACCAAATAACCGACCAACGTTTGTTTTATTGAATGACTGTTAATCATAATAACACTTTGCAACAATAATCTACCACTCCTTTGGATATATCCGGTATAACAAAGTTCTTTGCAACTATTATTTTGTTTTGCTACATTATGAAATATTATTAAATATATCTCTGTCAAGTGTATCTAATTGCTGCTTTTTTTATACAAGGGTATATCAACTATCAGTGGGGCTGAACGGAAAGATTTTAAGTGATCAATATCAAAATTAATTATAGAATAGAGTATTATTGTGCTTTGGTGTGTGTGTGTGTGTGTGTGTTTGTATCGTGTTGTTTATATACCACGTGAATTTGTATGTTTACACTCACTAAACCATCCATTAATTACGATAAACAAAAAGTATAATAAATGCTTATTTTGTATGGAAGAAACATGTAAATATACATTTGATATTATACAACTGATGAAAGAAATTCTCAATTAAGAGATAATACACAATTTATAAAACGATCAAATAAATCCTTACTTGAATCGAAAGATAATGAAATAATCAATAAAGTAAACTGAAATAAAGATTATTACCATAAAACCACAACCAGTGATGGGTGTTTTTTGTATATACAAGGTAAACTTTATTTTTTACGAAGGTACAAAAAAAACACACTATAATTTTATTTCATTTTTATTTTATTGATCAACTTTGCCGCTTTCTCATTTTTATATTTATATAACTAATTACAACATACAAAATATAAACTTCCACCAAACTAATTTCAAACTTTTTACATCATTCTTTTATCCCGAGTTTTCAACTGTTAGTGATTTATTTATTTATTTATTTATTCACTCATTCTTACATTCATTTATTGATTGATTTTTTTATTATGTTCAAAAGTTCAATTTCTTCATATTTAATTCCTCGATGGTTTAGAAAATCTTCTACTCCAACCTCAAGTAATAATGATAATAAAAACCCTGATGTCACTGCAATTCCAAAGAATTTCATCATTCAAAATGAAGATAAAAAACTAATTAAATTATCGATGAATAATCATAAAGATACAAAGAAATCTTCTTCATCTACCAACAGAACTGAAAGTAACAACGACAATGAAGAAGACGAGGAAGGTGATGAAGATGAAGGATTTGTTGAGATTCAAACTAAACAATTAACATACGCAGAAGTTGCTTCATTGGCTACAAAGAAATTACAAACTAAAAATGATTTCGTTTTAGATTTACCAAAAGCATCTCAATGAATTTGATTATAAATATATACAAACAAAATTACAATTCGTTGTATATATCATTCCTTACGATAAGTTTGTTTTATTTGCTTTTTTACTCTATTAAATTATGATTGAGTATTTGACTCTCGGATCTGGCATAAATTGCCCCACGTAAACGCGAAAAAGGCAAAAAGATAAGATAAGAGAGTACGCTACTAATACGTGTCTCGGTTCAATGTTGTTGCATTAATTTAAATTATTATGTAGTCTAGATCTAATCTTGGCATTTGTCATAACAAATGCTGCAATAGATCTGGAGAGAATAAACAACAACTAACTATCACTCTTATTCTATTGTGCATATCCATAGTAATACATTCTTACTATATTGAACTTTAAAAGTACATAAGGATGCTGAGACTCACTCTTAGTCGTTACGTATATATTCATTAAAGATCAAGTTTGCTGAGACTCATTTAATACGTATAAGTGACAATTTCATTAATTACAAAATTAATTTATTTATAATTAATTTATCAATTATTATATACATAATTATAATAAAATAATTTGTTTGTAGCCAAAAAAAAATACATTAAGAGGAACTTGATCAGCTCGCAGTACTCACTTACTTAACCGGGATAGTATCAATTATACTTTGAACTTTCGAATAATTATTTCTGTTAAATTCTATTTCTAGTTGAAATTTATTTTATCAAGTTAACTGATAACGGTAATATCCACGTTTTTAAATTTTCAAATAACAAAACCACTTCTTTTATAACTTCTAGCAAAATACACTTTTATATGAAATATTAATTTATCAATGTTATAACTGAACCAACAGTAACAAAATTCTTTTTTTTTTTAATGTGTCCCCTGTATTTATTGGATAATTGAATTATTGTTCTACTATATATTTAAACTATTATACTTGAAGTTTTCATATTTGAATTTATTAACTTTATTAAAATGGATTATCTCTTGTATACTCTAACTCCCAAGTTGTGCAATTCCCCTTATTTTATTCCTTTTAAGCCATTCGTTGAAAATTTCATAATTTGTATAAAAGATTAAGTAATTTACTATGAAACATATATTGCTTTTCAAAGTTAATTTTTGAATATTAATTTTTTCCCAATTAAAATCAAATTTCAAAAAATTTGTGAATCTGAATTAATAATCACTATATCAGAAAGAATCCTTCTTATTTATCAAAGCTTTATTGATTGGTCAAAGTTCTCATGAATTTCGCAATCTCAGTGGTTTTTTTTGCACCAAATAATCCAATTTAATAAATAAATCTTTTTAAGTAGATACTTTGGCAGTAACTCGTGTAATCTGACAAGATCATTCAAAGATACAGGTCATATTCAATATTTGCAATTTGAAATCTTTAGAAAATTACAATAATATTCCTTACATTCTCTCATCTTGCTTGTTTTTTTTTCCAATTTTGAAAAGATGTAATCAACCACACTTTTCAAATAATTATTTGGAAATTATGATCAATTTATATATTATCTAACTCAGAGCAAACCGTGGAGTTTATCAATAACCGTTTGTTCAATATCTCTTTATCCATAAATCAAGATGATTGTAATATGCCTGCGGTCCGATATCTTCCCGTTGGCATTAAATAGTTTTTCATCTCTATTTTCTGCTCATCAGTATATTTTTATTATCATATTCATTTATATATTACAATGATATACTAACCAACCTATAATTTTCAAACCCTTTGTGGTAGCGACTTTTCTATTGAAAAAAAAAAAAATATTATATGCATCTCTCATATTCCGAGCTTTACAACAGAATCAAATGAATGAACAAAAGTATGTATAGTAGTCAATTATGAATCCGAGAGTAAAATACTAACAGACATTTTGAAGAATAACTAGAAGTGAACTATACAATAATGAAAGTTACAATGAGTCAGAATCAGATACTGAATATATAGCTCCGAAATTTGATTTTGAAATAATAGAAGTTAATAACTCAACTAAAAATAAAGATAATTCATCAAATCAAGATGAAGAAGGGGAAACCAAGGATGAATTTGAATTTCCATTATTTGCAAGTACTGTGACGACTACCTCCGAGAATATAGAAGATAGAGGAAGAACGGAATTTAAAGAAATCATGAAGGTTTCATTAAGAGAACCATCCGAAGACAGAATAATTAATGAAAGACCAGAATCATATTATTTTGCCAAATATACTATTGAACAAAAATATGAATTTGAACAATCTGCTTTAACTTATCAAGATGTATTTAAATTAAATTTCATAAATGATCTTCAACCTTGGAGAGTGATAAATCTAAAACAATATAACGAAAAAATAGATAAAGAATTACAAAAGAAAAAGAAAACAAAAAGGCCCGGTAAAAAGAAAAGAATGAATAAAATTAAATGTCGAGAACGTAAAATTGAAAAACTAAAACAAATAAAGAAAATGGAAGAAGAGAAGAAAAAGCAAAAATTTAAACAAAAGTATTTAAGAAATTTTAATAATAAAAAGAGTTTTGTAAAGAAACCATTCAATCAAAAGAAACCTCAAAAACATAATGATAATAAGAATATTAGTAAATCAAAGTATAGGACTGAATGATTCAATACATAAAACATATCTTGACATAAAAAATAATCAAAAAAAATCAAAATGAATTAAAAAAGTGAAACCCATGTAGCAAATCTCTGATAGCGAAGTTACTTTTGGAAAGTGTGTTTGAATTTCTGCAAAAAAGTGAAACCCATGTAGCAATCTCTGATAGCGAAGTTACTTTTGGAAAGTGTGTTTGAATTTCTGCAAAAAATCGAAAAAAATTGAATTTTCCTTTGGAAGGCAGCGAAGAAAGCTCCAATTGGCGTTTAGAGCGGAAAACTCCAAAACAATGAAAACAATAATAATCTCAGCTAAGACTGTGGTAGGTTTTTCTGTAGAGACTAGATAGTTTGTATAGTTTTATCTAATATATATATATATATAAAAACTCCCCTGAAGAACAATTACTTGAGTTCGTCAGGTACTAGATCTTCGAATCAATCAAGTTCGCAACCACATGATAGCGTCCCGAGCTGATAAAGGTATGCAACAGTCATAAAAAATGAAGTAAGCGGTAGTATGCATTCAGCATTGAGCAAAGTATAGACTGAACCCAAACTTGCCCAAAAACTAAAAAAGGTACATACCCAAACGAAAGTCGAGATAGAACCATCTAAAACCACAGTTTAACAAAAAAAAGATTAGTGATTTCCGAGTTGAGCCAGTCCACAGCCCCTTAACAAGACAGGTTGAATACCAGGAGCCAAAATACCAAAACTTAACAGCGGGCGGTATATTTATATATTATCTCGTCTTCTATCTTTTATCGTTTTATATTCTTTTATATGTTATATATAATATATAATAAGTTGTGAGAGAAGAATGAAGGATAATGAGAGATTGACCGGAAACTCACTCCAACAATTGAGATTATTAAATGGTTGGTACAAACTCATAGATAAATAAACATATGTAACAAGCTCTAAAATGAAATAGTAGGTAGATAGATATCCAATGATGATGTAAAACTAAAATGAAGAAAAAAAAAATGAAATAGAGGGAAATGTCTATTCATTGTAAAATTTATGTGTGTGAATGTGTTATGTAAAATATTTATTTAGACAATCTATATACCTTTCAAGTGTATGAGAAGTTTAATTTAAATATCTTGGATAATGTGTATCTTTTCTTATAACTATGTTTCATTCTTTTCTACATTTAGAAGACCTACCACAACTTTTCAAAACCTACGTTTTATAGTTTTTATTACATGACCTTTCTGTGCAAAAAGTCCCAAAATTATCTGTAATTTAGGAAGCTCTGTTTTACAAATGATACTAAAATGGCGGCACGGCAACCATAGCAAATTGATTATGACCTTTATAATTTTCTAAATATTTGTTGTTTGAAGATATTGCAAAGTTTAAATTTTTGAAGTGTCAAGAAGGATCAATAATTATTGAAGCATTCTTTACTAAAAATGTATCTTAGAGCATCCTAAGTTGTATATTGATTAAGGAATTCTTCAAAGTACTTTTTAGTTTTTAACAATTCATTTTTAGTAGAAAATATAGAATAAGATTTGTAATTTTTTGATTACATTTGTTGTTTTTGTAAATTATCAGCATAAAGTTATAATCAATACTGAACTGAATTAAAATATATTAAAACATAAGTTTTATATAAGAGAGGAGAGAGGAAAGAGAACCAAAAACCATTGTAGTATCTGTCACAATCTTCAACATATGTACGAAAACGAAAATCCAATCTAGACATAATTCACTTTATCATTTTCACCAAATTTTGAAAAAAATGACCTAAATTGACTCTGTGGATGACAATTATCTAAAAACTTTTGCAACTTTTTATATCTAAAGTATTCGTTCAACCTAAACTCTCTCTTAACATCAAGTTGAATTTCCTGGAGTTAAAAAAGGGTGGTTTTTGATGTATATTTAATTTTTCGTCAATTGGGTTATCGATTGACTTTTTATGGTCATTAATTTGCATTGTAATAGGCAATGATTTATGGTTCTTTCTGAAAATTGGTGTTAATTCCAACCAAGCATCAAGTTAATTCCTTTTGTCATTTAGAAATTGAATACTTTCTTTATTTTTATTATTATATAAGAAAATCATACCAACGGATTAGTGAAACCATATTGTTATTTAATATTATGAACTTGAATTTTGTCTCAGATTTGAAAATTCCAATTAAGTAGTCTCGTAAATCATTCGAGCTCTTTTTCTAGATTTAATAAACTAAAACCAAGTTCAATTGGTAAAACTGTGAAGTTCTCCATATGATCACAAGTGTGATATTAGGCGGAACACCAAAAGAAAAAAAAAAAAAAAAAAAAAAAAATACGAAACTATTATGACTTCAGTTAACCATGAAGAAGTAGAAAATGAATTGGAAGATTTTGAATCATTCTTAGAACCAGACTTTGATGCAAAGAAACTATCGAACGATTTACTATTAATTACCAATGGTGAAGAGAATCCAGAATTAGATTTGGTTACACCGATTAAAAAATTAAAATTTGATATTGATGAATGTAATAAACGAATGTCAAACTTATCATCGAAAAATTATCAATCATTGATTTCCAATTTTTCTAAATTTGAAAAATATTCTGAAATTTTAAAAACTAGAATAGATCCGCAAATACAACGAGTCAACCAACCTTTCAAAAGAATTAAAAATGAAGTTATTGATCCCTATGACGAAGCAGTTAAATTAAATAATACAATGAAAAAGATTCATTCAACTTTAGAATTATTAAGGAATTTAAGCTTTTTCATATTTTTGATTCAACAATTGGAAGAATTACAAGTTAAAATTAAATCAGATGAAGATAGCAATGAATTGATAAAATTAGCCAAATTACATTTACAATTATCTAAACTATATGAATCGTCACAAGTTGACAAAAATGATATATTGACAATTAAACTAGTTAGAGATTATCAAGCAATTGAATTATCAAGAAGGAAAAATTTAATACTGCAATGTTCAAATTTAATAATTAATGAATTCAATCATACATCTAGAATACAAGCAAATAATACAAATTTGCGTAACAATTTGATATCTTTATATATCTTAAATGTCGATGAATTTTACACAATTTTTGATAAATCAACTATTACTAAACAGATAACGATATCGATAAATCAATTAACTAAAGTGTTGCAATCACCTAGAAATTTTATATCTATACTATCTGAAATTAATAAAGCTTCCAAGGATTACTATGAAAAATTAGATTCATGTTTGCAATCATGGACTGTAAATAATGAACAAGATGAAAAAATCCCCTTGCTAGAAAAAATTATAGCTCATTATCAGGTAGATTCGTTATTGAAATTATATTGGACAAAATTAAATGTTCGTTTTAAGAAAAATATTGTTGCTACAATGGCAAAAGGTGGTTCAACTGCAAAAAATTTAAAAGTATACTATCAGGGTTTAAAAAATGCAACTACTGAAATTTTTACAGATCAATATGAAAAAGAATTATTTCTTGATTCATTGTCCATGATAGACTATCAATAATATATTATATTATATATTCATTTTTGTTTATTTATTGACTAACTTTTGATTTTAAAGATGTTAAAAAATCTCTATATGAAGGTTCAGTACTTGATTTATCTTCAACTAAACAACTCGAAGCCCACATTCTTAATGCCATTAAATCTCTTTGTTGTGAAATTTCAATTGGTTCGTTTGATGAAGCCCCAACTACAACATAAAGGTTTTTCCATACAATTGAATCATTTTGTTCTCTAATTTTACTAATAATTTGACGAACTCTATAATTAAATTCACTTTCTTCGTATGATTTTTCTGGTAATTCAGTTTTACCAGTTTGAACTTTATAAATATCTTCACAACCAAATAAATCATGAACTAAATCTGATACGACATTACCTGATACCCACAAAAATAATTCACTTCCATTATCAATTAAATATAAACCATAATTTTCCCATGAAGCTTTTGAATCATTAATTGGTTCTGGTAAGACAACATCAACAACTTCTTGTTCTTCTTCTTCACTTGCTACTTCACCTTCAACAGCTTCTTCTTTTGTGCCCGGTAACCCGCATGTATCTGGCATATTATGTAAAGAATAAACTGTTGGATAAATTGATTTAATCAATTGAGGAATTGGCAATGATCCCAAATTATTCAAAGCAGCAGCTCTATGATCAGATGGAACTCTATCACCTCTAAAACCCAAATGTTTTGTTAAACAAAATAATAATAATGGTAACATTCTTAAATTTGTTGAAATTTGTAAAGGTGATGCACCTGAAACATTACCTGCAACCAATTCTTTTCTATAAACATTCAAAATATCAACAACTCTCGCTATTAAATAATCTCTTGCTTCTGGTAATGATGATGCCAAGGCCTTTTCAATGGCCTTATGAGTGAAATAATTAGTTATTGCCAATTGATCTGCCGATGCATAAATATCAACCAATTTTGAAGATACTGGTAATGCTAAATTCATAACTCTAATTCTTCTTTCACCAAATGAAGTTGAATGTAAAACAGCAGCTTGGAAATATACAATTGGTTTATTTATAGTTTCTTCAATGGACATTTCAATTAAATATGATTGATCTCTTGGGAAAGTTGGGAATGAACATAAATCAGATGATCTGTTGAAAAAATTACCATAAAAGGATGACATTCTAAAACCAGTAGAACCCCTAACTCTTAAAACTGCTTCCAAAGCAATATCTTGTGATAAATGATCACCAACTTCTTTTGATAATTTCGCAACTTCCTCATATTTATGACTAGTCCATGCTGGATAGAAATGCGTTTGACCTGCTGTGTATCTTGGTAAATTAGATAAAGTAGCAACGTCTTGATAGGCACTAGAAGTTAAAAACAAATCAACAGTAACTTGTGATGAATTACATGTAACAGCAAATGATTTATAAAATGCATCAGCTGGAGTCAATAATGCTTTAGCTTCTTTCGGTTTACCTGCTACTGATGCTTCATCCCTTAAACTCAATTTACCTTCTCCAATATTTGGTAAAGTAGCTGCAAAACAAACCAATTTACCACCAATATTGCTAATTAATTTATGACCAGCTTTTAAAGCAGGACCCAAAGCAAAACCTTGATTTGCTGTATTTTCAAAATAACTTGGGAAATCTAATAATAATTTTTCAATAGCTTCTCTATTTTCGTCTAAATTAACTAATAATCCATTTGGTGATGGTAAAAATGGTTCGTCAATATCAGCAACAACCATTATTTCAGTACCTTCAACTCCTTCATTGAATCTAAAATAATGCAAGTTTGAATCAACAGCAATGAATGCAACTCTTGCGGTTTTATTTTCATTTGGTATTCTGTCTAAACTTTCCAATATAGTTCTGGTTATGGTACCAGTCAATCCATTTTGAACAGCATGAATTGATACATCAATTATAAATGTATAAACAATTGGTTGAGGAGCTCTCGCCATATATTCTTTTGGTGCAATAAATTCAACAACCGCATGGTTTAATTCTACTCTATCAAATTTATTTTTAACTTGACCATTTATTTCATCATATTCAAATGCGGCAGGAATATCATTCAATAAATTACAAAAGTTACATCTCCATCTTCTACCACCTTCTGCCAAAGTAATAAATGGATTAATATAACCACGACATCTTCTACACCTACTAATTGTTGTGTCACAAGTAACAGGAATATTTTCATCTTGAATTTTCAAGGCATTATATGGCTTAACAACCAAAGCTAATGGTAATTTAGACTTTTTCAATAAAGATGAACTATTTGGTGCAACATTTAATGTTGATCTAAAATATTCTGGTAAAGCATTGGCAGTTTTTGAACCGGCAATTAATGTAGTTTGATCAGGCAACGTTATAGGAGGTGGTGGAAATGACAATTCTGCAATCGGTGGTGGTAAATCTCTTGATAAATCGGTAGTATATAAAGCATTTAAAGCAGCACCTTGTAAATTTTGTTGACTCATTGGTTGTTGAGCTCCATAACCTGCTCCATAACCTGCTCCATAACCACTTGCTTGGGGTGCAGCTCCCATACCAGTTGTTGGAGGAATCCCGCCCATACCTTGACCGTAGATAGGTTGCTGCTGCTGCTGCTGCAGTTGTTGTTGTTGTTGTTGTTGAAATTGATCAAATTGAGGTTGTTGTGGAGAAGATTGCTGATAATATTGTTGAGTAGCACTAACTTGAGGTTGATATGGTTGTTGATTCAAATTCATTTGTTGAAATTGTTGTTGAGTTTGGTCCACACCGTAATTGGCACCTCCATAAGCAGGTTGTCCTGGTTGTTGAGGTTGTTGGAATTGGTTACCAATTGGAGGTGTTGGAACAGATCCAGCGGCCCCAGCAGAATACTGTGGTTGTGGATATGCTCTTCTTCTACCTGACATAGTTACAATTGTTGTGAAATGATACTAAATAAGTTAGTGAGATTTGATGAAATTAAAAATACGTGTTAATTGAAATCCGTTGAACGAGCTTTTTTTTTTTTTTTTTTCCAGTTTTTAAATTTGTTCATTATACACACCACTTGCACAGTTGGTAGCGATGTTTCTTGTTTTTATTATCTGGTTGGAGGTGTGTTTTTTGTAAGAGTGAAATTACGCAATAGTTATTCAATATTAGAATATGTGATTGTCTAGATTAATTTAATTTAATTTGGTTCTTTTTTTTTTTTTACAACTATTCAAGTTTGGTTATGTCTTCTGAAATATTGGAAAATGTTGCATTGAGTACTAATATTGATAATTCATTAACTAGGAAAGCGAAAGATATTACAGCGGGGTTTATTGGTGGAGCAACGCAAGTTTTAATAGGTCAACCAGCTGATTTAGTTAAAATAAGGTTACAAACTAGCTCAGCAAACTCATCGATACAAGTTATTAGACAAGTTGTTAAGAATGAAGGGTTATTAGCATTTTATAAAGGTACTTTACCTCCTTTGTTTGGTGTTGGTGTTTGTGTTTCATTACAATTTTACGGTTTTCTAGAAACAAAACGCCAAATTTTGAAATATACTAATCAAGATCAATTGAATTTATGGCCACAGACTTATTTTGCCGGTGCTGTTGCAGGTCTAGTGAATTCGCCAGTTACTTCACCGGTTGAACAATTGAGAATATTATCACAATCTTCCTCGCAAAGTGTATCAATCAAGGAAACATTCAATATGATAATGCAAAAACATGGACTATTCAATGGTATTTACCGAGGATTTAATATAACTGCATTGAGAGAAATTCAAGCTTATGGTGTATGGTTCTTGACTTATGAAACTTTAATTAAACAAATTATCGACTTGCAACATTATGAATCAAGAGATCATATATCGACCCCAGAATTATTGATTAGTGGTGCTTTAGCTGGAAATGCCTTATGGTTGTCTTCATACCCATTAGATGTCATAAAATCAAATATACAAAGTGATGGATGGGATGGCAACAAGAGTAAATTTAATGGTTCAATATTCAAGGCAACTCGTTATATTTACCGAAAACATGGGTTTACTGGGTTTTGGAGAGGTATCTTTCCTTGTTTAATTAGAGCTATACCTTGTAGTGCTGGCACGTTTGCAAGTGTAGAATTAGTATTAAGAATAATGGGGTGATAAATATCTAATAAATAATATATTTATCTAGGGTTTGTGATGATGAACCATTTCTATCTTTGTGAAGAAGAAAACTATTTTTTTCTATGAATTTCGGAAAAACTACTCTTATGTAACAAATTTGAAGATGGAACTGATGATTGTGAAAATGAATCATTCTTATTTATTGAAGAAAATGAATTATCTCTTGAAATGATTTGCAATTGTGAATTTTTACTTAATTTCAATACTCGTTTAGCAACAATTAACATAACAGCACAAGATGTTAAAATAAATCCAGCTACCCAAAATATTAAATTAGGTTTATGGAATTTTGATATTGAAGTTTTATAAATTGATAAATAAAAAATTGGTGCAATTAATGCAAAAATATTTCTCAATAACGAAGTAGCACCAAACAATTCACCAATTTTATTTTCTGGATAAAATTTCACTATTGATGAATTTACCGAAGGGCTAATTAATGATCCAAAACCACAAAATACAGTAAAAGTAAAGAAAACCGCGGTGGTTGGTGCAAACGAAAAGCCAAAGAAGCCAATAATTTCACAAATCAACCCAGTTAAACACATTGAATAATCAATCATATCAAATTGTTTTTTAAATAATTTAAATCCAAAAAACTTTTGAAATATTCTATGGTTGATTATTGGAGATAATAATATTAAAACTATTGCCTTACTTGAACATGTGATTGCCATATAATGACCCAAATCACGTTGATTCCAGTTAAATTTATAAATACCATACAAGATGAATATTTCAGCAAATGAAAGTGCTAATGTTGTCATCACACAATCAATCGATACAAGCACCAATAAAGCAAACCTATCACGATTAAGTCTGTAATGGTATTGTACTGGTACAATGTCCTTTGGTATCGTTAGCAATTTTAAAGGTTTTAAGAAATTCATTTGATCAAGGTATTTTTTATATCTTGGACCTTTGTTTAATAGATGCAAATTTGTGATACTTGAAGATCTAGATAATCTTCTAGATTTTTGTCTTGCCTTTTCTGATCTTGATTCGGGTAATATAAATATACAAATAAATAAATTAACAAATAAAATTATCAATTCGAAATATAATGTTAAAAATTCTGATTTATTAATGTTAATCAACATTGAAATCTTAGCAGACCATAACATTATTAAATTACCTATCAATGGACCAATACTTACCCCAACAAACATCGAAGCAATACTAATACCCAATGAATAAATTCTTTCATGGGGTTCAACAACATCAGAAATATAGCAATTTGTTAAACTCATCAAACCTATCAAACCACCTCCTGAATTTAATAAAATTTCACCAAAAATCATTGGCCAAAATTGTAATGCATCAAATTTGTACATAATTGTAAATTTGCAAACTTTGCCTATGCAAACAAATGACATAATTAATATGATGAATAACTTCCTTCCATATAAATCTGATAATGGAGCAACTTTACCTGAAGCAATTAACATTATTATAGCACCAGATAAACTATATCCCAATTGAAGGTCCGACATTAAAACTTGTGCAGATTCTTTAGTACAATTATCAGTTCCCAAAAGATTACATGCCAATCCTAAAGTAATTATTTGTCTAGCTGACTCAGCACTAGAGCTTCCAAATGCCACCAAGAATACAATTATTGCTATCATTAAAACACTCGGCCTTTTCAACCAATGTAGTGATTTATTTAAAGTCCTTTGTTCTCTTAACCATTGAACATCCTCATTGCTTACATCTTCATCGTCGTCATCATTTTCTACCATTGCTTCGTAAATATCATTGACGGCCTCTTCTAGGTCTGTGGTGGGTCTATCGATTGAATGAAATTGGGATTCTTTTGAAGTATTTTCTGAATCAGAAGTAGATGATGAATGTTTTAAAGGTATCAATGGGTCTATTTCTGATGAAGTTGATATTGACATATTGTTGACTCAAATGTGTGTATTAGGTGGGGATACAAAAAGTTTGACGATTGGGGGGGGGGGGGGGGGGG